>ML787487.1:159132-185343 GCA_009831015.1 Picea engelmannii | reverse complement strand
TGGCTGGTAATCCGATGATTTCTGTTTGTGTTCGACTCCAGAACATCTATTCACACAAATCAGACTTGTACCATGGGTGAAGCTTTGAAGCTGTTGAAGACATGATTTCAGTTGATCTTTTTCAGGACAGAACAAAAGCCAGGATCAGGGGTCATCCTCAGATAATCTGTTGTTATACATAGGAATTTTTTCTCAAAACGGTATTATTTGTTCAAATTCTTCTGCAGATTCCTGAGTGTTCCATCAGTACCAGTCAGTACCAGCACAGAGTTCATCAGTTACAGGTTCATCAGAAAGACCAGAGCAACTACAATTTTCGCGCCCTTCAAATCCAGACTTAACTTCAAAAGACAATTCTACAGCAAGACTTGCATAACAATGGGGATAGGTAATTTAACTCAGGTATGATTAGTTCATATTTATTTACTGCATTAATTTACATATTAATAGTTTGAACTAAAGATACCCTGATTACTCCATAACGTTTCATCATTTCCACGACCTGTACCTAATAAACTAACCCACCATGACATTTCTTATCATAAAAATGCACCACATTCCTAGAACTGAGTTCGATTTGACTCGGATATGATAAATCTACACCCTTGTATGACTTTCATCATTTTCCGACACCCTATCTATCTCCACGATAATTCAAATATTCGTATACGATTTCTCTCCCGACTACATTCTCCATCACATTCTCTCCCTTCGTCGCCCTCATCCAACCTTCGCTGCCCACCTATAGACTTCCCCTGTGATACCCAGTGGAGCCATGGTCGCAAATCGCCATGAACCAGAGACGTACGCAAATATAGAAGCCCTCCCGGAGTATGAGGCAACCAGAGATATTTTTAAGCAAGCAGAGTGGGAGCCATTTCTGAAGAAGTTCGATGGATATAACGATGCAATCACGCTCCAGTTTGCTCTGCATTTTGAGGGTGGGTCCACCAAAGTGGGTGAGCTCGAGTTCGAGGTCACGGAGAAGTTCATTTCATAGGCAATTCAATTTCCCACCACAGGCCAGAGATGGACAAAGTGACAACCGGTTGATAAAAAGCTCTGTACGCAGCTGTTGAAACCTCAGTACCGGGAAACAGAATGGTCCGAGGGAACATCGCGGTCTTAGCTGGAACCACAGTGGGCTCAATTGTTGGCCATCCTCCAGCGTTACCTCACGTGTGAGGGTCGATATACCATCATATTCCCCTGCCATGCCCGACTCTTGTTACACTTCATAGGTACTCTACTGAACATACCCTTCTTTTTGTTAAAAAGTTTAAAAAGGATGGCCGAACATGTCCAAAGGGCTAATGAGTTTCGAGGAAGTCTATTCCACTTTGGTTTAGTTAAAATATTGATTAAATCTGCACTGTCGAAGAAGCAAGAGACTCGGGATCTATTCACTGTAAAAACCCTCGCCAGTGCCCATTCTAAAGATAAGAGTGTGAAGCCTGTTCCCCCACACAAAAAGTTGAACTCCAGAAAAAAGAGGGTCAAAACCCTGACTAAAGACTATGTTGGGGACCCTGATCCCAAACCTCCAATTGATGACGAAGTAGAAACCAATACTGAAACTGTGAAGGACACCACACCTACAGAGGCAAACATTGAAATCCCGAGTTCCCCCCTAGCTGTCGAGAACATAATTGACGTGGAGGAACTAGCAGAGTCGACTGACAAGCCTAGGAGGAATCCGAAAAGAAAATGTAAAAGCATATTTTCAGGAATGGACAACTCGGTGCCCAGTTACCCCCCACAGGAGAGATTGGAAAGTGTGGATGGTCACGAGGAAGCTCCAGAGCCCTCTGAAATGACCTGGACTCTGTCCCAACTCATTCGAAAAAACTGTAAGACGGATCGACAGGCTACTACGCCCAAAGGAATTGTGCAGAATGAGTCAATTCAAGTACCAACCGGTACCCCTGTTCAGATGCAAAGAGAGTCCACTCCTGGACCTAGTCCAGTTGACACCTATGAACGAAGCCCAAATGAGTTCACTCCTGAACTCAGTCCAGATCATAATTTTGATCTGGTTGACACTTATGAATGCAGCCCAGATGAGTTCACTCCTGAACTCAGTCCAAATCATAATTCTGATAGAGTTCACACCCCTGCTCAGAGTCCAGACGAGTTTACTCATGCGTCTAGCCCTCAAGCACAGCCAGGAAAAGATCGAACATTTGAAACCCACTGCGAGATTTCCTCCAGTCGATCCTTAAAACCAATGGTGGCAAAACTAGAAAGAAAGAATAACAGATTGAAGGAGAAGTTGCATGAGTACATTGTATTGGATAGACATATTAAAACTGAGAATGAACTCATGAAACTCAGGGTAACTCACCTCTTGTCCAAAATTGAAAGGTTGAAGCAGAGGAATAAGGATATTTTCAAAAGGAACAGGCAACTTCAGAGGAATGCCAGAAAGTATATTATAATCAACAGAGTCCTCAAGAAAGAAATCAGGAATCTGAAGAAACAGGAGAGGCTACAAATGCTGGTTGCAGCCGCTGCAACCCTCTGATTGCTACCAGTCTTTGACTTTTGTTGCCTGAGGACAGGCAAAGACTTCAGTGTGGGGGCATGTTGGTCTCCAGTTTTGATCATGTTTTTTCCTATATTATATTCCAAAGACCTCCATTTCTATACCCAGTACCACCCCTTTTGGCCTTCTTTTGACATAATTGACATCTCCCTACCATTCAATGGGGCTACTTAAGGTATCTTTATGTTTCAAGCTATTCTTATGCATTTTGATGCTTTAAATTGATATTGAAACTAATGTCGCTTGGGTTAGGTACCACTTCTATCTTTGGAACAGGATTGCCAGTACCAGGTACCAAATCGTACCTGTGGAGATACCAATGAAGCCGCTCAAGATCTGTGCGTTATGGTCAGAATGGGAGACAGAGAGATTCACATGATAGATGGAGTCATCGCTCATATGATGATGAAAGGCACGATGATAGAAGTGAGTCGTTATATTTCATGATTCACACTTCGTGACACTACGTGTCACGAAGATGTGAAGACCGTTTTTAAACTTGATTTCAAGCTATTTTTGGATCGGGGATCCGTTTGAACTTATGTATTTTTGCTTTAGACTGTTATGGAGGAGGATCTATATATAACCAGAGGATCACTCCTAATAAACGTTGGATTATGTTATGTTATGAAACACATTTATGAATACAAACTGTTGTGCGTTATGTTATTGCCCTGTCATACGATTTGAGTATTTTCTTCTGAATTAATGGAGCGCGAAGTTTACACAATGTTTGCGTAGCATGATTGAGTAGTTCTGGTTGTTTCTTTCAGCGTTTGCACCTTTTGGTTGGGCCCGCCAAACAGGTTCAAGTCGTTGCGTGACTCTGTCTTAGATTTAGTTCATTTCAGTATTTTGGAATTGCATACAGGATAGCTTAAAGTTTAAAGATTAACTAGTTCAGATTCGTGTTTAATTGTTCTTCAATAGAATCGTTGCCCGCATACTGATATCTTTTATGTTGATGAGTATTGAACGCATGACTGATACCTGTAGGGTTTGGAACATGAACTATGTTTGATTAGTCTCTAGTTTTCAATTCGAATATAACTTAGAATTGGAATGACCTTTGCTTTGTCAGATAGTTAGTTACCCTGCTTAGTTAGGATAGTTAGATTGCAGTTAAATTAGAGGAAGCTTCCGGTACCAGTAGGGTAAGTAGGATATTTCTCTGTTTTTTTGTGGACAGATTTAGATTCATTTGTAATGTTCAGATTAAATGCATTTTAGGAAACACTCTTTCTGTCGTGGCTTGAATAGAAATGGTGATGATAGATGATTCAAAGTAGTGGTGAAATAATCTTGTGAAATCACACTTCTGAATGGAAATAGAAGCACCAGCATTTAAGCATAGGACTGTTTTCTGTTGATGACTCAAATAGGAAATGCTAAGTTTCAAGATAGTCATTAAGATTCAAGTTCTCAGAGTGAGTTTGTGTTTTCTCCTAAGGATAGCATTCAGATAGAGATTAGAGCCTTACCCGCACATACAGTGTAGCAGCTCAAAGTTTACCAACCCTGGTTTGACAATTTAGTGTTTCAGGTCATTTAAATCTTCAATTTAGCAGCCTGACAACAACTATGTAAACTAATATTTTGATCAAACAATTGAAGACAATATGCATTGATGTGATGATACTGAAACAAATGTGTTCTTAACTAAAGAGGAACATGATCAATTTATGTATGCAAATGATAATTTTATGCAGGACAATTATCATATATTGTCATTGGAAACATAAGAGTTTAAGAAGGGATATCATAATTCTATTATGCATCTTCAGAAACAGTATAACCTCAGAATAAAAAAGGTGCATGCAAACCCCTCAAAGGCAAATCCTACAAGGGAACTTCATATCAATACACCTTCTTCAATCTAGCCTAAGAAAGATAGTTCAGCAAAGGATGCAATGGAGAAAGTAAAATCCAAAGAAGAACCCCCAAAGAAGATACTTGAGGAAATAAAGAATGCATTCATCAAAGACGTAGAAAAATACCCATATCCTTTTAATTTTGAAAGTGGAATGGCTAAAATCAAAATTCATATTCCATTCAATGAGCTGATAAAAATTGGTGAATATAGAAATCAGATCATTAAGATTCTCAAGATGCAAGAAGCTTCTGACACCTTAAATGTGCAATATGATCACCCTGCTATCTTTTTTGGCCCACATGTGGACGATAGTGGTGATGTTGATGATTTCCCTCCTTTCTATGTTAGTCTTAAAATTCGTGACATCACCTTACCTAATTCCATGTTAGATTCAGGATCATATCATAATATGATTCCCAAGGTAGTCGTGGATGACTTGGGTCTAGATATTACAAGGCCTTACAAGGATATTTTCTCCTTCGACTCATGGAAGGTGAAATGCTTGGGTTTAATCAAAGATCTGGTTGTATCATTGTCCCAAATTTCATCAAAAAATCTGATCATGGATGTGGTTGTTGTTGACATCCCTCCTAAATTTGGCATGTTTTTATCTATATCTTGGGCTGCAAAGTTGAAAGGGGCTTTGAAAATGGATATGGCATATGCTACTATCCATGTTTTTGGCTAAGAAAGGAGGTTGTATAGAGAATTATTTCTCAAGTACATGGTGAGTAGCAAAACCCAACCAAATAACCATCCTATTTACTCTGTAGATACTGAGGTTGGTTATTCTATTTTCTATAATGACTTGAGTTTTGAAGAGGAGGAGCCAAATATTGTTATGACCATCAAAGACAAATTTGATCATCAAATAGAGCAAATTACAGATCAAAAAAACTGTGAAGAGGATGAGATGTGGAACATGAGCTTTGATGGAGCTACTAGTAGAGAAGGAGCAGGAGTTGTTGTGTGGATTAACCATCTCAAGATAGGTAAAAAACTTTGTTCTTACAAATTTGCTTTTTATTGCACTAATAACATGGTTGAATATGAGGCATTGATTTTGGGATTGAAGACTTTGAAAGAATTGGGTGCTAAGACGATAGTTGTACATGGGGATTTTGAGCTTGTCATAAATAGGGTAAAGGGTATATATCAGTCAAATCATCCTAGATTGAGGGAATATAGGAATATTGTACTTGATATTCTTGAATATTTTTCATAATACAATTTATCAGTGATTCCTTGGGGGTAAAATATAATTGATGATGCTCTAGCTACTTCATCCTCTACTTTCAAAATTCCAATTTTTCATAACAAAAATTATGAAGAATTCAAGCACAGACCAGTAGTACCTGAGAACATTAAATATTGGAAAATATTTGAAGATGAAAAATAGGTAGAAAGATTTCTTTAGATGAGTGATGAATTTGCCAATTCAAATATTGATGATGAGTGTTTTTGTGAAGAGGATGAAGATGCAGTTGTATTCACAAATGATGACTATTTTCAAAATCAAATTGTTGGTAAATATATAGTGAAGCTCAAAAATAAATTCATTCCCAAAGGCTTAATGGTCCCATTGGAAAAGCTTTTTGACAACAACGATGTGGCCAGAAATCCTAAAATCATTTCAAATGACGAGGACATAGAATATTGCAACATTGGGACTCAAGAAGATCCCAAGATCATCAAACTGTCAAAGAAACTTACTCTAGAAGTTAAGAAAAAGTATATCATCCTAATGAAAGAGTTCCCATATGTATTTTCTTGGAGCTATGAGGATTTAAAGGTCTATGATACTAAGGTAATTAATCATGTAATTCCAATAAAGGATGATCATAAACCTTTCAAGAAAAAGTTGAGAAGAATAAATCCTTTTCTACTACCATTAATTGAAAATGATGTAAGGAAGTTGTTTGATGCCAAAATTATAGTGTCCTTAATATTTTCGAAGTGGGTGGCTAACCTAGTGCCTGTCAGGAAGAAAAGTGGTGAGATCAGGTTGTGTGTAGACTTTTGGAATCTAAACAGGGTGTATCTCAAATAACATTATCCACTTCCTAAGATGGATTACATTCTGCAGAAGGTGGTTGGATCTCAGAAGATATCAGTTCTTGATGGTTTCTCTAGATACAACCAAATCATGGTGCATCCTAATGACGAAGAGAAGACAACATTTACAACACCTTGGGGCACCTTCATGTATGCCAAAATGCCTTTTGGGCTTAAGAATGTAGGGTAAACCTTCCAAAGGGCAATGGACATAGCCTTTGTTGATGAGAAAGATAAGTTTATTGTTATTTTCTTACATGATATCATTCTATTTTCAGATTCTGACGATAAACATCTTAAACATCTAAGAAGCGGTTTTTCATAAATGTAGGAAGTTTGGCATCTCCTTGAATCCTAAAAAGTCAAATTTTGGAATGCAAGAAGGAAAATTACTTGGACACATCATTTAAAAGGAATGGATAAATATAAATCCCAACAGAGTAGAAGCAATTTTGAATATTGGCAAACCCAAGAGCAAAAAGGAGGTACAATCTTTCCTAGGAAGAGTAAATGTTTTGAGAAGGTTTATCCCTAACTTGGTTGAAATCATAAAGTATATCACTAACATGCTCAGGAAAGGCAATGAGATAAAATGAACTCTTGTATCTAGGAAGTATTTTGAATATATTAAAGTGGCACTAACTAAAGCTCTAGTGTTGGCTAGGCCAAATTTTGCAAAAGACTTTATCTTGTTTTATTTTGCTTCAGAACGCACCACTGTTGGTGTTTTGTTGCAAAAAGATGAACATAACTTTGAAATTATCAAAGCCTATTATAGTAGGACTTTGAGAGACTCCCCACTAAGGTATGACATCATGGAAAAGTAGGCATATGCTTTAGTGAAGGCCCTCAAAGAATTCAGAACCTATATATTGCATTCCCACATCATTGCTTATGTGCCTAGCAATTCTGTGAAAGATATTTTGAATCAGCTTTATCCTGAAGGTATAAGGGGAAAATGGATAGATTTTTTGTTGGAGTATGACCTCTATATCAAACCTACAAAGTTGATTAAAAGTCATGGGCCTGCAAATTTGATGGCACAATCCAATTGTGATGTTTTGGGAATTGATTTCATTTCTGACCTATCAGCAAATTCAAAAGAAGAGACAGCCCCACAAGTATCTCAAAAAATCCTTTATTCTCCATGGTATGTTGATATTATTTATGTATTAAGAAATTTACAAGATCCTCCTGAAATACGAAAAACCAAGGCCAAATTTTTAAAGTTGAAAGAAACAAAGTTTTGCATTCTAGACCATTCCCTGTATTGGAAAGATCCAGGTGGGATCTTGTTGAATTGTTTGTTGGAGGAAGAAGTAAAAAAATCTATCAAAGAGTTTCATAAATATGACTATGGAGGGAACCATTATTGGAATACCCATGTGCATAAAAGATTAAGGATGGGGTTCTATTGGCCTAGTATTTTTCTGATGTGTACAAGGAAGTTTCAAACTGTCATGAATGCCAAATTTTTTATGGAAAAAGAAAGTTGCATCCCTTACCTTTAAAACCTATCTCTATTGAAGCACCATTCAATAAATGGGGCCTTGATTTTATAGGAGATATCCATCCATCATCCTCATCTCAGCACAGGTGGATACTGAAAGCTACAGACTACTTCACCAAATGGATTGAAGCAGTCCCAACAAGGAAAGCTACCGATATTGTTATCATTCAATTTTTAGAAAGCAATATTTTGTCTAGATTTGGTTGTCCAGTCAAGATCATTATTGAAAATGAAGCAACATTCAATTCCAAGATAATGGATCAATTTTGCAGCGACTATAATATAACTCTTGGCCATTCCACAACTTATTACTGATTTGAAAAGATCTTTTACACAACTATGGTTGAGTTATTAAGCATGTGTTGATTAACCAATTAGGAAGCTTAAAGAAAGAGGAAGAAGTTATAAAAGAAATTTGAAAGCCATATAAACATGTGCATAACTAAAATAAAGCATAAAACAACAACAAACCATAACACCAATGTGATAACAAAGTTCGACAATCTCGCCTACGTCTCCGGGCCTTTGTCTCAGTGGGTGAGGCTTTCTTATTTATGTTCAAAGCTCAATAAGTACATCACAAAAGTTCCAAAAGGTTAAGAAATTTATTTCGTATTTCTCTACCATATCTCTAGAACTCAACAGAAGAAACGACACTCAAATCGGATGACCGGAGCTCCCAGAAATGGCCTGCAAAGGTGCGCTCCTCAATATCTTCCCTGCATAACAATGGCTTTGTCTTGGAAAATATTTAGCATAAACTTGCTCTAAATCTCCTTTCATGACCTCAAGAAGGCATGTTCTATATATATATGAAGTTGGTAATGATCTCCCAACTTCTTCCCAATATCTGGCCTCATAAAGCGCCCAATATCCCCCAAAAAGGGCCAAAAATCTCCAATAACAGTTGAAGAAATCATTTAAAATCACTATCATATGGTTAATTAACTACTTTTTGCACATGTATTGGGCTAATCCACCTCTGACTTGGTGCGCACCCTTAAAACACAGTCACATGGATCATATGGCCAAGCGCCAGCCCCCCAGGGGTTGTGTGCTGGCCCTTATCCTGCAAAATCTGGTCGTATGGAATGTTAAGCAGAACCGTGTCTTGACACAAACCAAAACCGCACATGCAAAAAGGTACCTGCCAATCTGGATCACATGGAGTATCAAAATGGAAACCCTGAAACCGAGGGCTATTCCCATATCTGTGCCAATAGCATAGCCCTGGGGGCATATAGTTATAACTTCGTGCTAGAACTGGGTCATATGCATTAACCCCAAAACCGAGGGCTATCATAACCTTCGTGCCTGTGGTCCTATGATCAGTCATGTGGCAAGAGTTACGACGAGGGCTGGGGGCTAAGCCCCAACCCTATTTCTGTTGGATTAGCACTTAGTTTCAAAACAAATATAAATTTTTCCATATAGTTTATAAGAACCACCCACTGACAGCCTGGCTAGCCCAACCCTGCCAAGGCGTAGCCCAGACAGAGGTCCAGTGTTCGAACGTCATTGACTCTAAACAATTTTTTTAAAGAAAATCAACTGCCACTACCTAGGTGCCACATGACACCACGCCATTTGCCAAAAACTCTACCACTTGTCAGCATGTGATTGGACCATCTCTTCCACCTTTCTTCCCTATCAACATCGTACCCTGCCACATGTTGTCGTATGGGAGTGCCACATGTCACTGTATGGATGTGCCACATTATTTTTACAGGCATGCCATGTGTCACCCTTGCAATGGTGACACATGTCACACTCAGATTGGTCCCCTACACCTATCCACGTCAGCATCCGTACACCCAGTCAGCCTTCCAACTTTTCCTACCACATCAGTTGTACGATCGTACGACCTGTACATTCATCTGCCATGTGGCATTGTACGGACTGTACAGTCATCATTTTTTTTCATTTTTGGCAAAATGAACAGATCTCTATAACTTGATCATATGACGTCTATTTGAGCCCGTTCAAGTTGTGTTGGTTTTGTATCAATGAACACGTCTATTTTGAAACCATTTCGAGAACTTTGATTTTTATGCTTTTCTAAGCCCCATCAAGCTCCTGGATCTGATTATGGATCACACCTCCCCACTAAAGGACCTTTTGGTCCCCAAAAGGTTACTGACCAATCATCAAGCTCAGGATAGGCCACCTGGCTTGTTCCCTATGTTTGAACTCTGTCATGTGCACTTGTCTCATCAAGATCAATTGTAACATAATCATGACAACTGATAGCATATTGTTAGACATTTGAACCCTGTCACATCTTACTGAAGCCACTATCATCCATGTAGACAACATTACTAATGATAGCATAAAAGATATGACTACAAATGAGTTGATATGTATATAATACTTTCACTACATGAACTTATCTTGAAGCAAACTGTGATTGATTTTCCATTCTACAATCATCTCCTATTCTTGCTTAAGATCGATTACTTCATTTGAAACAATTATAGGTTTTTTGCTTGCTTGAGTTGTCTTCTTTAATTGTTCCATAGTTTGAAGAGTTTTATTTGCCTTTACATGATGAGCTTGTACCACATATTCTTGACCTTCTTTGGTTAAATGATATTGATTATTTTCCTTGTAGAATATTGCTTTACGATCATACAAGTATGGACTACCTAAGACCATTCCACATTCATTTAGTGGCACCACATCACATGTTACCTCATCCACATACTTAGATGAAATTGCAAATTTTAATGTGCACTGCTTGGTTATGTGCATTTGATGATTGTTTCTTATCCATTTAAGTGTGTAGGGCTTATGATGCATATGTGTTTTTAATACCAACTTTTTAACCAATTCCTCAGAAATTAAGTTTAATTGAAATCCACTATCTATCAATGTGTCAAACTTAGTGTGTCGCATGATGACCCTGATGTGAAACAAGTTACTTCTACAATCAATTCCTTCACCAATTTTACATGTCATAGAAACCAATGAGACTTTAGATTTGTCACCTCAATCCAATCCCAAGTCTGTGGGTCGTGTTGTAGTTGCAATTGTCTGGCTCCCTTTCTTTTCCTTGAACCACTTTGGTCTCTTCTTGGGATACAATTGCAAACAATGGTCCTCATCATGCCCATATTTCTTGCAATGCTTGCAAGAGGGCTTCTCTTCCTTTCTCGTCACTTCATTTGACTTTTTTCCATTCTACTTCCTCTTGTCCTCTTTCATTGAAGACGATTCCCCTGATATACAAACACTTGTTTTCCCTGCTTCAATGTATGTTGCTTGAACATAAACCTCATCAATATTAGTTGGTCCCAACATGAATACAATGTTTCTAATATGTGCAGGTAAACCTCCTATATACTTCATAAGAGATTCTTGGGTATGTAAAGGAATATCTAACATCAATTCCATTTTATGAAAGCCATATGTATACTCTGGCACTATTTGTCCTTTTCTTAGTTTTAAATGTTGCCATTCAATTAAAGCTTTCTGTTTATAACCCAAAGGATAGAATTGATTCCTAAGTGTAGAAATAAAAAATTTCCATGATGGAAATACATTACCCACTTGTTGTGTTCCATTTTGCAACTTTCTTTGCCACCAGATGAGTGTTGTGCCTACAAGTCTTAATGATGCCAACTTGATTTGTGTGGCCTCATCCTTGATCTGTTGCACACTGCAATAGACCTCCATCTGTCTAACCCAATTTCCAATTCTCTCTGCATTTACTCCACCATCATACATGGGTAATTCTAATTTAACATCAGGTTTTAATAATGGAATTTCATTCTTATGTTTATGAACATGTTTCTTTGCATTGGATTTAGAACTTGAACTTGAAGAAGAAGGAGAAGAAGGAGGTGATGATGGAGGTGAAGGAGGAATCTGAGGAGGATCCTCTCCTTCTTCACTTTTTCCCTTTGAAGATTCACCAAGATCTGGTCTCTTTCATTCCAAGTAATCCTTGTACAAAACCTTCATCATCTCCGACATGGTGAAGAAATTTTTTCGAAACTCTTTCCCATCCTGAGAAAGTCCCTCTTCGGATGCCATCTTCTCCCTTTGAGAATTGCTCTTTCTCAATCCAATCAATAGATTCTCTTCAACAATATAACCTTCACCATGAAGTATCTTTTCCCTGGTTAACATGCAAAACACAAATCCAAACGTCAACTAGCTATGATACCACTTGATCCGAAAAGATCTTTTACACGACTATGGTTGAGTTATTAAGCATGTGTTGATTAACCAATTAGGAAGATTAAAGAAAGAGGAAGAAGTTATAGAAGATATGTGACATCCATATAAACATGTACAGAACTGAAATGAAGCATAAAATAACATCAAACCATAACACCAATGTGATAACGGAGTTCGGCAATCTCGCCTATGTCTTCGAGCCTTTGTCTCAGTGGGTGAGGCTTTCTTATTTATGTTAAAATATCAATAAGTACATCAAAGAAGTGAAAAAAGGTTGCAAAACTGATATGGTATTGTTCTACCAGATCTCTAGAACCCAACAAAATAAACGACACTCAAATCAGATGACCGGAGCTCCCAGAAATGGCCCGCAAAGGTGCGCTCCTCAATAGCTTCCCTGCATAAAAATGGCTTTGGCTTGGAAAATATTCAGCATAAACATGCTTTGAATCTCCTTCAATAGCCTCAAGAAGGCTTGTTTTATATAGATCTGAAGTTGGTAACCATCTCCCAACTTCCTCCCAAGATCTGGCCTCAAAAAGGGCCCAATATCCCCCAAAAAAGGCCAAAAATCTCCACTAACAGCGGAAGAAATCATTGAAAATTACTATCATATGGTTAATTAACCAATTTTTGCACATATATTGGGCTCAGACCCCTCTGTCTTGGCGCACACCCTTAAAACACAGTCACATGTCTCATATGGCCAAGCGCCAGCCCCCTAGGGGCTGTGCACTGGCCCTTATCCCGCAAACTCTGGTTGTATAGAATGTTAAACGGAACTGTGGCTTGACACAAACCAAAACCACGCGTGAAAAAAGGTACCTTCCAGTCTAGGTCAGGTGGAGTATCAAAACGGAAGCCCCAAAACCGAGGGCTATTCCCATATCTGCGCCAACAACATAGCCCTGGGGGCATATAGTTATAACTATGCGCTAGAACCGGGTCATATTCCTTAACCCCAAAACCGAGGGTTATCATAACCTATGCGCCCATGGTCCTATAATCGGTCATGTGGCAAGATTTATGTCGAGGGCTGGGGGCTAGGCCCTAGCCCTATTTCCGTCGGATTAGCACTCAGTGTCAAAACAAATATAATTTTTTCCATATAGTTTATAAGAACCACCCGCGGGCGGCCTAGCTAGCCCATCCATGCCAAGGCGTAGCCCAGACAAAGCTATAGTGTTTGAACCTCGTTGACTCTAAACAAATTTTGTAAATAAAACCAACTCCCAATACTTGGGTGCCATGTGGCACCACACCATTTTCCAAAAACTATGCCACTTGTCAGCACGCGATTGGACCAGATCTTCCACCTGTCTACCCTTTCAACATCATACCCTGCCACGTGTTGTCATACAGATGTGCCACATGTCATCGTACGAACATGCCATGTCAGCTGTATGGGCGTGCCACATGTCACCCTTGGAGTGGTGACACATGTCACACTCAGATTGGTCCCCTGCACCTGTCCAGGTCAGCCTCTGTATGCCCAGTCAGCTTGCCAACTGTTCCTTCCACGTCATATGTATGACCATATGGCTTGTACAGTTAGCTGCCACGTGGCACTGTATGGACTGTACAATCATCATTTTTTTCCTGTTTGGCAAAACGAATAGATCGCCATAACTTGAGCATACAACGCTCGTTTGAGCCCGTTCAAGTTGTGTTGGGTTTGTATCAATGAGACATACGCACACATCCATTTTGAAGCTAATCTGAGAACGTTTATGTTTAGGCCTTTCTGAACCCCATCAAGCTCCTGGATCTGATTTTGGATCAATTACCCATAGGGTAATGCGTTGGTTGAGTCATCCAACAAAAGATTGGCCAAAATTATTAAGAATCTTCTGTAGTAAAACAAGAAATCTTGGCACCAGAAGCTTATCTATGCACTATGGGATGATAGGATCACCTCCAAAAGGCCTATTTCTATATCACTCTTTGAGATTGTATATGGTACAGAGGTAGTTTTTCCTACCTCATTAGAAATTTCAGTGATGAGAATGTTTCAAGAACGGGAAGTTGAACCAAATGATGATCAAAGGAGGATAAACCAACCAATCCATGTGTACAAAATGAGAGAATAGGTTTTCAACAACTCACAACTGCACCAAGACAAAATGAAAAGAGCCTTTGATAGGTATACTAAGGAAGATGATTTCAAAGTGGATGATTTGGTGTTGAAGTGGGATGCAAGGAATGAAGATAGAGGTAAGCATGGGAAGTTTTATCATCTTTGTTTGGGACCATTCAGGATTGTTGCATACCATGGGAGAAATGCTTATTTTCTACAGGAGCTCAATAGAGATCTCATTGGTGGAAGACCTGTGAATGACAGATTTCTCAAACACTATCTTGCCTAAAAAATTTAAGTCTTTCCATTTCATTGTAAATAACCATTTTATTTTTTAGATGAAGCATTTGAAGTCAATAATCAGCAAAAAATTGAAGCCCGAAGTGAAGGCCCTAAGTTTATGTTGAGTTTAGTCAAAGTTGTGTCAAGAAAGTCTTGTAAATAATTATGTTTGTCAATTTAGAGTCTTTTGAGTCGAATAAAGCCTAATGGTCAGGCACTTTGTTAAGAACTTGAATAGATCTACAAATATAATCACCACAAATACTGAATACACAATAGATCCACAAATCAATATAGAAGAAACCACACTTTATTATTACCAAAACCCTTGAGGTAGGGCAACACCATACAATGGATCCTATTATGGAAGTGATCATCTCCTGTTCACTTGCCTCTTCGAGGGGAAATCCTCCTATTGAGAATCAGCTCCAAATACAATATTTATCTTCATGTCCCATTACATTGCTTGAACTCCTTTATATAGTTCTACGATCACCTAAGAACATTCTAGAGGAGGAATCTTCTAGAAGTAGAACCTTCTAAGAAGTCCTCTTACATTTATTATATCGAACTAACCATTTATTATATCTAACTACCATAGTGGGTCTTATTTAATAATATAGTGGACCTAGTCCACCTTACATTGAATGAACTCCACTATTATCACTATGGGCCCTCTGGGCCCCCCCACTATCTCTCTAGCTAGCTTACATTCCATCCCCCTTATGAAAGCGTTGTCCTTAATGCTTGATGTACAACCATATACCAGGGTCCCATAGATAAGTGTGGACCATAGTGTTGAAGTAGACTAGAGAACCAGGGTCCCATTGAGAAATGGAAGCCACCATGCTGAAGTAGTCCAACCGCCATTGTAAACCAGGGTCCCATGTCCAATTGCTCATGTGAACCCCACATGGAAGATATCGGCACCCAATAACCAATTGAAAATAATGCTCCCAATACTGACACCTATCATGTGGATCCAAATAAGAATATCCATCCACATAGTTGGAGATAATCAAAGATGAATCTGGAAGGAACAATACCATTGTAGAATATGTAGGCTGGACGCTGGTAATTAGCTCCTGATGTGGGACATTGATATTCTCTACATAAGGTGGAGTAGAGTCATCAAATAAAATATGGAAGTGGTTGTCATCCCAGAAATGAAAACTATCCATATGCCAATCATCGCAATCAGCCTCAAAATAATACCAACCATATATTTCTTTATTATATTCATCCCCGAGGTCCGCCATAAAAAATCTCTCCTGCATGTTATCTAATGAATCTTGAATACTACGAAAACTATCACTGAGGCCATCAAATTTGTGATTCAATGTCTCAAACAATTGGGATTTGAATGATTTAGTAATCTATAGAATTTATTTGAGGGTTTGATAATAAATAGCCATCCGATCACCCTATGAACTCTTCGGTCCCGCAACCGTCATGAAAAAACCCAAAAAATAGACCAATAAGTTACAACAGAAAATCGTGGCTTTTTCTGGAAAAACCCTAAAAAACTGTTGAATTTAAAATGCTCATAAATTCACTTCCCAGACTCCGTTTCAGTTGATTTGTTTTTTGAAATTGGGTAAAATTGTGAGAGGAACTCAAATCTATAATTTGTTTGGGCAAATTCGGCCTCCAACTGCTACAAAAATAAAAAAATTGCGCCGCCGTCCGCGGAAAAAACCCTGAAAATTTACAGATTTTAAGACTTCAATATCTTGACTTCCCGGACTTTGTTTCAGACGATTTATTTTTTTAACTTGGGTGATTTTCTGAGAGGAACTCAGATATACAACTTGTTTCTGCAAATTTGGCACAAAAATATACCAAAATTTTCTGTAATGTCGCGGCCCTCTTTTTTCTTCTCCGAAAAAAAAATCTGCAAAAATAAAAAATATTTGCCCGCAATGTCTGCCAAGGAAAGTTCTCTGATACCACCTGTTAAGAACCTGAATAGATCTAAAAATATAATAACCACAAATACTAAATACACAATAGATCCACAAAGCAATATAGAAGAAACCACACTTTGTTATTACCAAAACCCTTGAGGTAGGGCAACACCATAAAATGGATCCTATTATGGAAGTGATCCTCTCCTGTTCACTTGCCTCTTTGAGGGGGCATCCTCCTATTGAGCATCAGATCCAAATAAAATATTTCTCTTCATGTCCCATTACATTGCTTGAAATCCTTTATATAGTGCTACCATCACCTAAGAAGATTCTAGAGGAGGAATCTTCTAGAAGTAGAACATTCTAAGAAGTCCTCTTACATTTATTATATCTAAATACCCATTTATTATATCTAACTACCATAGTGGGCCTTATTTAATAATATAGTGGACCTAGTCCACCTTACATTGAATAACCTCCACTATTATCACTATGGGCCCTCTGGGCCCCCCCACTACCTCTCTAGCTACCTTACATTTATCTCTCTAGCTACCTTACACACTTGGTCTCTTGTTTTTTGCTATCTCACTGGGAGGATAGCATCCCCATTGGATCTAGATGTTAGAATTTGTATTTTTAGGATAATTTTAGAGTTTGTCCAAAGTTTTCAGAGTCGTTCCCTGGACTTGGGAAGACTAAGGCATTCCTAAATGATTCATAGCAAGTGTGTTTTTCATAAATTCATTGATCAAATAAAGGTAATATGAATGTCAGTAAGGGGTCTAGCCATAAGTTGGGTTAAAGGGTGTATTGTATTTTTCATGAAACACCATCATAAAAATAAAAGAGTCAAGAGTGTAAACTTCCATCATGTTCAATTTGTAATGGTCCACTTTTTCCTAAGTCTTGAATCATATTAAAAAGTGGGAAATTATGTGCTAAGTTTGAGTCATAGGTTAGGGTGAATGTCATGTAAAAAGGTATTATGGTTCATCATCACCTTTCATGAGGTTAGAGAAGGGAGAATCATGACACTCCATGTCATTTGTATGGTTGCAAGCTTCAAAAGTGTACCCACTGCGCAAATTCCTTAACTTGCCTTCAAACGTCTTGTCACCTTGGATAATCGCTTCCCATTTCAAATTTCTTTCCTTATCCTTTCAAGCATGTATATTCACCACCTTTTTGTCTTTCTGCATCTCTTTCATGACCTGTTCATAGTCCATAGCCTATACAACAAGCTCCAAATATCTCTGCTACACAAACTCCATTCTCTATGCAAATGTCGTGTGTTGTCAATTGCTACGCAAACTCTGTATGCCACCATTTGCTACGCAATCCTGTCACTCTTTTTTTTGCTATGCACTCTTCATTCATTTCAATCAATTTCTAAGAGCATTTCTTGGATCCCATTGAAAGTTTATCCTCTGAAGGAATTCACCTTTCATCTAGGCTTGATTCATTTGAGCCAAGACCTAGCCATCCTAGTTTGTTGCGCAAGATTGCATTCTGAGTGAAGTTTTTTCTGCTTTGAGCAGTTACTTTTGCAAGGAGGACATCGCAGAACCATGACTTCAAAGGGAAAGAAGAAATACAAGGGAGGAAAAATTTTCAGATATGAACCCCAAGGGATGACTTTGGTGAACTCAGACCCTGCATACAAGGTTTCCTTTGAACAAGCTATATGTATGAGATTCTGTGAATAGGTTCAGGGGTATAATGTGTAGCTGACCAAGCAGTTTTCTATGAACTTTAATGGTGTCATAACAACCATTGTAGGGGTCACTTTTCCAGTATCATAAGAAACCATATTAGCTGCTACAGACATCCGTACATAGGGAGAGAAGTGGTTTAAAGGTATTCCTTTAGATCCTTCATTTTATATTGATTTTCTCAAACCTAAATACAGAAATCGAAAGATTGGTGCCATCATCCCCAGGGAATATGTTTTGGAACCTTATGAGAATATTTTGAGGGTAATTTAGAAATACTTTATTTGTGAGGGTAGTTTGACAGGGTATATCAATACCACATAAGGCTCCTTATACATTTTACAAGGAAAATCTCCCTAAGCTTACCCTTCTACTTATATAGAAGCATGGGAAAAATGGCAGACAAAGTCCAAGCCAAAGTTGACTAGATAAAGAGTAGCATGTTCCACTTTTCCTTGGTGAATTTGTTGGTGGTTGAAGAGCTTATAAAGTTAAACGGGGATTGGGATTCCTTCTTGACCTCAACAAACATTTCTCTGGATCCTAAAGGAGATACCCCCTTGTCTGCTGAGAAATAAATATCTAATATTTCAAGGGTGAAATAAGGAGGTGTTTTTGAAAGAGGAAAAGGAAAAGAGATTGGAAACCCATCATCCAGTCAGTCAGTCTTGAAGAAAATAAGAAAACTACAATTCACTAATAAACCCAAGGAGACAGAGGCTCCTAGTAAACCACTCACCAGGTCATCTGCTAGGAGGTTTCCCATACCCACAATTCAGACAAAGTTTTTTGAATTTACAGCCCAGGAGATCGATCAGGAGCAAGTGAAACCAGGGGAGAAAGATTCATATGTCAAAGAGATGAAGCAGTAACTCAAGAAAGCTCATCATAGTATAGCCCAACTCTACCAGGAGAATAGGGAATTGAAAAGGAAACTAACAGAGAAGACTCATGAAGCACAAATACCACAGATTAAAGCAAGTCATGTGCAAGAAATGTCAAAGGGAAGAAATATCATGCAAAGCCTTGAGACTACAGTTGCAACCAAACCCACATCACCTCTGAAAAGGTCCTCATCCAGGAAGAGTAGTACAAACATACAGGGCAAGCAAGAAGCAAGTCAGAAATCTCCTACTTCACCCATAGAAGGAGAAAATAACATAAGATGGTTGAATAAGAAGCTAAGAGAAGCTCAAGATGAAATCAATAATCTAAAGGAAGAAAGGAGGCTATCATATGACAGAGCTATGAGACATTTTAAAGAATGCATACCAGCTAGAGAAAATGCATGTGCAACCCTTTCTAATACTCTATCAAAGTTGAAGAGGAATGCAACCTTGTTGAAGAAGGTGGGAAATTTAAAGAGACATAACTTGTCATTGAGAAAAAAAAAACAGGGCTTTAATATTACAAGTGAAATTGGGTGAAGAAGCTAAGGATGGGCTAAATCTCCTTGCTGAAGTTGCAGAAATATGAGTGAGGAAGCATTATTTTTGTCTTTTTTGGGTATGGAAACATATCAAAGTTTTTTTCACATCATTAAAGCGGTGAAAAACATATATTTTATGCATATGAAGGGTTGTTTCACCAAGGTGAATATTTGTTGTGCACAGTTTGTTGTCTTAACTGAGAAATAGTCATACACGACACTTAAGTAGTGAATATTCGCTATGAAAATGTTGTAAGCTCACCTGATAAGAAAGGAGGATATGTGATGAAAGGCTTACAAGTTTTGAGGAATATGCATGATTCCCAGCCGTTTTTTTACACCTGGATCCGCACGAGCAACCATAGAATGGACATTTGCTACACAAAGTCGTTATGCAAATGTTGTAGCCAACACTTGCACAACAATAACCAGAATTCACTACGCAATGGTGGTAGAGTTGTCCAGCAACGCACATGATGACTCAAGGCACTCCCTAAATGGACCTGATGACTCATCACAACCACATGGTCGAATTTTTCTCAAAGATCTACGATTGTAAAGGATATTTTGGCTATGTTATGATTGGAAAAATCAGATTTTCTATTTTTAGTAAATCTGGTAGAGTTTGTTTCTCTCTTTGAAAGAAACCAGATCCATGATTACAGGATGTAGTAGTTCGAACCCTAGCAGCTAAGTGTGGAATTATTTTTATATATATGTTGCTTATTTTGATGTAAAGAGGGGAGAGTTGGCAGAAGTATAGACATTTTGATCTTCAATGTAATTTTCTAAATCTAATAGAAATACAAATGCAGAAGTCATGAACTCCTTATGAAAAATATTCTAATGGTGGTGATATGAATATTGTTCTCTCATCTTTGTATGTATTCCTTGTGTACTTAATTTCATCTTCACTTTTCTTCTGTTTAAATTGGATAATTAAGGATCTAGAATTCATCGAATGGTGCTCTAGACTTAAATGATTTAAACTATGTTTATCTTCTTAACTAAGGTCAAAATTAATCCTTTATGATGCTTTGATTATGTTATGTGTTTCTTTTCTTCTTTCACCCTACATAATCAAACTCAAAACTGAATTTCATCACCTTATTTAGCCTTTGTTCCTATGATGAATTCTACCTACCATTCATTGTTTTCTTTTGTTTTCATGGGTTGAATCCATACCCCTAAATATTATATACCTCCTTTCCAGCAAACCTTGAAAAAAATATCTAAAACATCTAAATCTATCCATCAGTTCAAAAACAATCTATCTATCAGAGATCAAGTCTCAGAGAGATCCCTCTTTATATTGGAAAGGCTAGTTTCCAGTCTTAAAGTTGGTTTGTAGGTTACCTTTGTAGATTGTTTCTTCAATCCAACATTTTGATCAGTGATAATAGTATGAAAAAATAATATTAGTAAGAACTTGATGCAACATATGGCCAAGATTTTTGAAGGTGCACATTTTCTCAATATGCTTCGATTAAATACTCCACTTGTCGACCTTGTGTGAGACTAAGGGATTACTGAGGAATAAGGAATCCTCCTTATTGTGTGCCCCTTATAAATAATCATGAATGATTGTCTCATTCTTCCCTCATGGCGTCGTGAACCTCTCAGGAACAAGGTAGTTGTTAACCTTCAATTCAGGTCACGGTGGGAGTGATATTAGGTTGTGACATGGAAACTGCCACACCTCTCCCTAATCTATCTGATATTTGTGTATGACCCCTTTACTACATATGTGAGTTGGATAAGCAATAATTTCCATGCCTCCATCCACTGAAAAAATAATATTAATAACTCTTATACATGAAATCCATAACTAAAATCATCATCGTAATACATACGTAATAAAATCAAGTCCTCATAATCAAAATCAAAAGTCCACTCCCTGACTCAATCCAGAGTCCAAGGTATTATGGTGATGCCATCAACATCCTGATCATGTTATGTTTCCTACACACTCAAGAAGCCTCATCATAATACCTATCAATGTTATACATCAATATAAATAACATATCACATTTTCAATATTCAATTATAGCATAGACTTTAACTCATAAACCAAATTAGCTAATCATATACTACCATGTTTTATCCGAATCACTTGCACACGAGTTTCCTCAAAGAATAAATTAGATTTATAAAATGTGATCCATGAAATATGGATGTTACATACACCCCCTCTTGTTTTAAACTTCGTCCCAAAGTTTTTACAATCTAACAATGAAAACAATAAATATAGTTGCTACGAATATATCTATCTAGCTTTCAAAATAAATATGGAAACTACTAACACATCTGATGTGCTTCCTCCCAAGTGGTAGAATGTGGACTACAACTATCCCACTTGACCTTAACATGATCGACCAATCAACGTCGTAGATTTCTGTTGAATTTAGAGCAACTATTAAGTTTCTTTTCAATTTACCAGACAATAGTAGCATATGCAGTATCACTGAGAAAAATGCAATCACAAGATACACAACATTTACCCTAGGAAACCATGAAGGGGAAGAAAACCCAGAAAAAACTTCCTTAATGTAGATTTCCAATACAATGCCAATATAGTAAAACATAACACTAGATAATATCCAACACGGAGCAATGCGTCTCTCTCTTCCTTCTTCCGACAACTGGCTACTCCAGCTTCCTTCAAACTTGTGCACTAGATGAGTAACTTGAGTGAGTGAGATAATGAGGTTCCTTCCACTCTTATTTGTACTGGATGGAAGGTGCTAGGGTGGTGTCTCTTCATCAATCAATGCCAACTTCTTCACTTAGTGGTTAAAACCACTTTAATTAGTCCTGGGGGCCAACTTCTTAATTAGCAACATATAATTAAGGTTTGACCAATCCATAAAACGGGATTTGGTCTTATACAAAGACCGACATGATCAATCCACAAAATGGGATTGATATATAAGATATTAGCTCAATAATAAGTATAATATTCTTTGCAGTTACAATATTTCAACACTCCCCCTTAAAAAGAATGGTATTCTACAAGATCATCAGGAGAAAGAGAGGGAAACAACAAAAACAACATCTGGAGCACTAACTGACATATCTATAAATCATCGGAAGTTTTTATCATCATCAATAATATCATCATTCTTAGTATGGAGCTGGAATGGCATCATCGTCATCATTGTTCACAGCATGAAGCTAGAACCTGAAACATCAACATCAATTAGCATAAAATAAAAAACAACAACATCAAAATCATCATCATCAACAACATGAAGCTAGAGAAACATCATCACAGCACGAGGCTGGAGAAACAACATCACAGCACGAGGCTGGAGCAACAACATCACAACACGATGATGGAACAACATCATCATGGGACAACAGAATGAGGTAGGTATATCAACAACATTTTGTGGTACTCTGACAGTCCCTAGGGATCTTCCTAGGAATCTTAATATTCCCTAGGATATAAAATCCTAATGGAGCTACCACATGGTACTCTAACAAACTGTCCTTGTCAGAACTTTGGGATCTGCCCAGAAATCATAAGATTCCTAGTATTATAAAAATCCTAAGGGAGCTACCACTATTGACCACAGATAGAATATACATGCACAGGTACTCTGACAGACCATCCTTACTAGACCTTCAGGATCTGTCCAGGGATGATCAGTCCCATAGTATATAAAATCCTAACTGAGTTACTCGTTGTTGGTTAGGATACTATAGTATCATCAACATCACTCCCCCTTTCGAGGGAGGTCCTTTCGGACTATACCAAGCTTGTCTTGAAAGTGCTCAAACTTTACATAAGACATAGGCTTGGTCAACACATCTGCAACCTGCTCATTTGTGGAAACATATTGGAGCTTTATGGCTCCCCTCTGCACCATATCACGATTGTAGTGATACCGGATTTCTATGTGCTTAGACTTGTCATGGAACACATGGTTCTATGTCATCTTTATGCAACTCTGGTTGTCACATGTAATCATGGTTTCTTCCATTTCCAGATCAAATAGACGTTTCAACAACTTCCAAAGCTATATGGCTTCACAACTGGTGGAACATGCAGCAATGTATTCCACTTATGTTGTGTTGAGAGAAATACTACATTGCTTCCTACTCTGCCATGAAGTCATGGTTGATCCATACTGAAACAACATCCTGAAGTGTTATTTCTATCATAAACACTTCCATCCCAATCTGAATCGGTATAACCAATCAGTCTGAAGTCATGATCTTCATTGTAACATGGACCAAAGTCCAACGTACCCTTAAGGTATCTCATCACATGTTTTGCAGCAACAAGGTGAACACGTCTGGGATCTACCAAATACTGACTCAAGGTGTTCACGAAAAAACATATATATGGCATGTTGTTCATCATATACATCAATAATCCAATGATCTGTCTGTACATTGTAGCATCAACCAATTCTGATGAAGTGTCAACCAGGAGCTTCAACTTTGTTTCCATGGGTGTGTTCATGGATTTACACTCCAACATATCAGACCTCTTCAGTATTTCAATTGCATACTTCTCTTGGTTAAGGAAGATCTTCTCTGGGCTCTTCCAAACCTCAAGACCTAAGAAATAATGCATTAGGCCTAGGTCTTTCATCTCAAATTCTACAACGAGCTTCTTCTTACAATCAATGATGATATTTTCTTCTCCAGTTAAGAATAATTCATCTACATACAACAGTAATATAACTAGATCATCATTCATAACCTTCAAGTAAAGTTTAGAATGATCTTTACTCTTGGTAAAGCCCAAGCTCATCAGGAAACTGTCAATTCTTCCATACCAAGATCTAGGAGCTTGATTCAATCCGTATAGAGCCTTCTTCAACCTGCAAATATGAGTTTTATTGTCTTTAGCTTCAAACCCTTGAGTTTGTTCTATATACACTTCTTCTTCAATGACACCATTTAAGAAGGTTGTTTTCACATCCATATGGTGTAACTTCCACTTCATCTTGGTTGCAAGGGATATAATGGTTCTAATAGAAGTGTATTTGTATACAAGATCAAACGTCTCTTCATAGTCAATGCCTTCCTTTTGACAAAACCCATGAGATACAAAATTGCTTTATGTTTCTCAATATTTCCATCAGCAACATGTTTTATTGTGTATAACCATTTGGAAGATACCACATCTTTGCTCTTCGTTCTGGGAACTATTTCTCATACATCATTCTTTAGAATGGATTGGTATTATTCTATCATGGAATATACCCATTATTTATTTTGAATGGATTCTTCAAAGAAAGTAGGCTCCTTCTCTATGATATCACACATCAAATCCATATAACTAGAGAATGGATTAGGTTTCTTGACTTGTCTCATGGTTCCTTATGGGGCACCATACTTCTCTCCATCTTGAATACGTTCCCTTGCCCAAGATGGATTTATCTTGTGAGAGATCTTCATCTAGGGAGGTTCTTGAGATTATATCAGATCATGATCTTCTTGAATCTCATCATCGAGGGAAACTATGACTTCCCTCACTAGTTATGCAACTCTGGGAGCTACAAGATCTTCTTCATATACTTCTTCAAGCTGCCATCTCCTTGATTTATTGAGTGTTGCATCTTCATCAAAGGTTACATCTGTGTTGATATCAATATGATGGTAACCTGGTATGTAAATTATGAAGGCTTTTGAGACCTCAAAATATTCAATAAATATTCCCTTCTTTCCTGAAGGTTCTAGCTTGGTTCTCTTCTCTTTTGGAATGTGTACAAATATTGGACAACCAAATATCTTTAGATGGCTTTATTTTGGCTTCTTTCCGGAGAAAATTTCTTCGGGGGGTTTGAACCCAAGTGCACTATGGGATAATATGTTTTTTACATACAATGTTGTTCTTGTTGCTTCTTCCCATAAGTGCATTGGAATATCTTGATCATGGATCATAGTCTTCACTGCTTCCATTATAGTTATGTTCTTTCTTTCTGCTACACCATTTTGTTGAGGATTGTAGGGAGTGGTGAGCTCCCTTTTAATCCCGACATCTCTATAAAATATTGCAAACTCTTTTGAGGTGTAATATCCTCCATTATCTGACTTGAGTATCTTGATTTTTCTTTCAGAGATATTCTCTATCAAGGCTTTGAATTCCTTGAATTTTCCAAACACTTCATATTTTGATTTCAAGAAGTAAACCCAAGTCTTGTGAGAACAATCATCAATAAATGACACATAGTATACATACCCACTAAGAGAAGTTGATAGCATTGAGCGACAAACATCTGAGTGGATGAGATCAAAGACTCCTTCTGCTTTATTGTCGCTCTTGAGGAAAGGATTTTGTATGTTCTTTCCTTATGCACATCCCTTGCACATGCCTTCATGGTCAACCTTGAAATCTGGTAGACCTGTAACTGATTTTCTCACATATGGTAAGACCTTGTAGTTGATGTGAGCTAGTATTATATGCAAAAGTTCACATGGACTCTTAGTGGAGTGAGTCAACGCTGCATCTGAGTGACCTTTTAATTTATACATGTTGTTCGACAACACAGGTATTCCAACAGAGGACGAACACCTTCAGTAACCACTCACATAACCAGATCAAAGATCAACACACCGATGTTTTCACGTGGTAAAACCCCTACGGGGAAACATCCACGGCCCCAACCAACGCGACCA
>ML787487.1:127164-153814 GCA_009831015.1 Picea engelmannii | reverse complement strand
TCTATGTCGGGAACATATCGTGACCGTCAGATTGCCTAACTACAAATGCATACTAATGCATACTAAAGAAACACACTTTTACCTAACGACATATTAGACCAAGTAGATCTTAACTAAATCCTAAGTGTCTAAATATCCTAACACATGCCACATTCTTCTGTTCCAATAATTATTGCATCTTCTATGGTTTTTCCTTTAGGCCACATAAGGATTTCACCATCTATGAATTCAACCCTGAATCCTTTCTTATATAAAGTTGAGATAGAAATAAAACTCTTCATCAAACATGGTACACATAGTACATCCTTCATCCTCATTGGGTTCCCTAAATCAAGTTTGTAATTGGACTCTCCCACTCCTTTGATAGGGTACTGGTAATCATCTCCAAGTATAACTTTCTAGGGAAAGTTATTTTTGGTAAGGATAGAGAGAATGTCTCTTTGACTTGTCATGTGCTTAGAAGCACAACTATCTATGAGCCAAGTATCCTCTTTAGGTGACACTGATCTTGAGAGGGCATAGATTAAGACATAGTATTCAATCTTTTCTTTAATCATCTTCATGGGTGGCTCATCATCTTCCACTGCATGGGAATGGTGTCTTTTCTTATTTCTCTTCTTGTATTCTTCTCTTATGGATGGAAAATTCTTAACAATATGTCCCATCTTGTCACAATGGTAACATTGATAAGATGATAAATATTTTTCTCTTCTTTGAATGAATTTGTTTGGGGAGTGAGATTCCTTATGTAGGTGGGTCTCCATATTGAAGTGATACCTTCTCTTTCCTCCTTTAGCATGAGTATCTAGGGCTTGATCTTCATCCCTTAATAGTATTTATTCTCGTTTAGCTACTCTTGCTTCTTCTTTAACACATTCTTCCCAGAGACTGTCAAATTGTAGTTTTTCCTTTCTGGCACAAATGGTTTGGATGAATGCATCCCAAGGTATTGTGAGACCATCAATAGTTGTCATTATGAGTTCATATTAATCTAGGGTATCTCCAATTGCTTCTAGTTTTTCATTGAATTGAGAGATCCTAGATAAATAGTCATGAATTGTTTCTCCTTTATGCATCTTTGTATTCTTTAGTTGAGTTCTCAAGTTAATCTTTCAGTTAATGTTTCTTCCTTCATAGAATCTGGCTAGGGAATCAAACATTTATTTTGGGGTATTCTTAGATGCCACTTGAGGGATCAAGTGATCTTTGATAGAGTCTGCAATGATTCTTTTGGCCCTAACCATGTCCTTCTGGTACTTTGCTTTAGTTGCAGCATCTGCAGGTTCTGGTACATTTTATTTGATGAATCTTGCAAGGTCATTCTCTTCAAGAATGAGTGCAATCCTATATTTCCAGGAACAAAAATTTTACACACCTTCTAACTTGTCAACAAGCTTGGTTTCTGCAAACATCTTGACCTGGAACTGGGAAAATGACCAAAAATTGAAAGTGATCATAAATTAAGTCTGGACTTACCAGGAGGTGCACTTGGTTGAGGTGAATAGGCTAGTGCAGTCTATTTTTAGAAAATCCAAATTTTACCCCTTGAAACTGAGTTAGCGAAAATCTAGACTGGTGCTTCTGGTACGGGTTCTAGTTTTCTAGTACCAGCCAAAAACTAGGGTTTCACTTCCCAGAGGTTCTAGCCACAGAAAAGGTGTGCTCAGGCTACCAATAAGTTCGCTAGGCTAGGGTGCACTTCCCTAAGTGTTTTTTAGGCTAAAATTCATCTCCAACAAAAATCCCTAATTTGTTTGTACGACAACAATGAAATTTTTGCTTATCCAGTGAAATTTGCTCTCTTCAACTTAGCTCTAGTACCATGTTGAATTTAGAGCGGCTATTAAGTTTATTTTAAATTTACTAGACAATAATATCATATGCAGGATCACTGAGAAAAACATAATCACAAGATACACAACATTTATCCTGGGAAACCCTCAAGGGGAAGAAAACCCAGAAAAAACTTCCTTAATATAGATTTCCAATACAATGCAAAGATAATAAACCAAACACTAGAGAATATCCAACATTGAGAAATGTGCCTCTCTTTTCCTTCTTCTGGCAACTAGCAACTATAGCTTCCTTCAAACTTGCGCACTAGATGAGTGACTTGAGTGAGTGAGTTAATGAGGAGCATTCCACTCTTATTTATATTGGTTGGCAGGCACTAGGGTGGTGTCTCTTCATCAAGCAGGGTCGACTTCTTCACTTAGTGGTTAAAACCACTTTAATTAGGACCGGGGGGGGATTCTTAATTAGAAACATATAATTGGGGTTTGACCAATCCACAAAAGGGGATTTGGTCTTATAAAAATATAGACATGAAAAAACCACAAAAGGGGATTGATATATAAGATAATAGCTCAATAATAAGTAGAATATTCTTTGCAGTTACAATATTTCAAAACTTTCGAGTGCGATGGTTGAGTATGTGAATTGGCTCCACTATGAGAGAACCCTCACTTAATCCCTGCAATGAACTAAAATCAATACATATGGTGGATGTGAAATATAATGACGTAAAACTGAAACATGAAACATGAAACACATCATGCTTATGCCTCAAAGAATCGGGTAGGGCTAGTTGATGAGCCACAGTTCCTTTCTTTTCTATAACCTTGAAAGGTCCCACAAACCTTGGAGAGATTTTAGCACCCTTTCCAAACTTAATTGAACTCTTATGTGACTTCACCTGCAAGAACACTTTATCACCAACCTCATAACTATGGTCTAAACAATGTGCATTTGCATAACTATTTTGTTGGTCATGCGCTTCCTTAATCATTTTCTTTATGGTTCGCATTTGATATTCTATTTCCTTAATCACTTCCCATCCTACCAGGACCCTATATTCTAGTTTATACCAACTCAAAGGTTTCCTACATGGTCGTCCATATAGAAACTCAAAAGGTACCATCTTTATCGAACTCTGGTAACTATTATTATACAAAAATTATACCAATGGTAAAAATTATTTCCATCATTTTTGTTGATCTATCACATACATTCGAAGCATATATTCTAGAATTTGATTCGTTCTTTCCATTTTTCCATTCGTTTATGGGTGATATGTTGTACTAAAATTTAATTGCGTGCCCAATGCCTCTTGGAAACTAGTCCAAAAACGTCGAGTGAATATTGATCCTCGATAAGATATTATCTTTTTTGATACACCATGCAATCTCACAATTTCATTAACAAAAATTCTAGCTATGTCAGGTGCTTGATATGTCATATGTACTGGAATGAAATGCACACTCTTCGTCAAAGTATCGACAAATACAAAAATAAAATCGTGTCTTATTACGCCAATGGAAATCCAACAATAAAATCCATCTATATGACTTCCCATTTCGATTCAAGAATTGCATGTGGATGTAATAATCTCGTTGGATGTATATGTTTAGCCTTCACTTAGAGACATTCAAAAAATCTAGCCATATAGTTAACTATATTAGATTCCATTCCCTACCAAAATAATAGTGGTTTAGGATCTGCCTTCATTTTCGTGAGTCCCGGATGGGCCATATACACTACTTGATGAGCTTCATTCAAAATTAAATTTATCATTTTGTCATTTTGTGGTACATAAATTATGCCATTATATCTTAATAGCCCATCACTGTCCAAAGAATAACCCTCATATCTAGGTATCACCATGGTATCTTGTCCGATATTTTCTTTTAATTCCTTGTACCATTCGTCATCAATCTATAATGCTGAAATATTTTCCCGAAGGTTCATTTTTAGTGGTATTACTGAGAAAATGTGTGGTCTCCGACTCAACGCATCTGCTACTTTGTTAATTGTTCCTTTAATATACATGATTTTAAAATCATACTCACTTAAAATTTCTGACCAACATCTCTACCACGCGTTCAAGTCACTCCGTGTAAAAATGTGTTGTAATCCACTATGATCAGTTTTCAATTCAAATTTCCATCCAATAAGATAGTGTCTCCAAACGCATAAGGCATAAACAATCGCTAGTCATTCCAAATCATGTGTTGCATAATTTTGTTCATGAATTCTTAGTTTCCCTAAAATATATGTGATAACTCGACCTTCTTGCATTAGTACTCCACCCAGTCCTTCCTTGGATGCCTCAGTGAAAACTATGAATTCCTTGTCCATATCAGGGATCTTCAATATCGTTGTTGTTGTTAATAATTCTTTAATCTTCTGAAATGCTTCAACACATTTCTCTGACCATATGAATTTCTTATTCTTATTTTGAAATTACGTAATTGGATTTGCTACTTTTGAAAATCCATCGTTGAAATGTCTATAATAGCCTGTTAATCCCATAAAACTACGTACTTATTGAACATTTGTCGGTGTTAGATATTCCATAATAGCCTCTATCTTTGTTGGATCCACAGTGTTGGAGTTACTTCACACACACCTAGGAATTATTTTTCCTAAGTTTTTTCCTAAGGTTTTTCCTATGTTTATTAGTCATTATTCAGTCTCCTATATTTTAGGTAGAATATTCCTCTAGGGAGAATATTCTCTTCAGTTCACACTTCAGTTTGATCAGTTGAGTGGATTCTAGATGCCACATTGGTTTTATCACCATGCAGCATTGGGATCATCACCATCTAATGCGCATTGTCCCTAGGATCATCACCATACTAGTGCATTACTCATGATTCCCTGATCTCCTCCTTACTTCACTCTATTTCAGTCAGTTAATTGAAGACTGGTAGACTATTTAACTTGGTTAGGTTGCAATTCACTCCCGTAAATTCTCGAGAGACTAGACTAGGTGGAAGTTTACTCCCGTAATTGTTGGTGTATGTCCAGATCAATCTATACCACCACTATGGTGCATTGGATTCTCCTCTAGTGTGCATTGGTTGAGTTATACAGAGTATATCATGTGTAAATTATCATTCATTCATTTGGTTAATGAGAATTCTTCCATTCTTTCTCTCATGCTTCTCGTTTCTTCTATTTTCTTTGCAACTATGTATGTCAATTACCAGTTACATCTATTCTGTGTAGTTTCAACACATTTACATGGTATTAGAGTTGATGGACTACTAGGGAAAAGACACACCAAATTATTTTTGCAGGTATTGAACATTGAAGATAACGGAAAAATGGAATTTCCAAAAGAATTCATTCTTACACCTTACAAATTCTTTGCATGGAAGGAGAATATGATAATCCATATTCGAAGTGGAGGATTGCACATGTTAACCATGAACACAAAGGCGGAATCAACATCAGCCATAGAAAAATCAAAGTATCTAAATCGAAGGGATGAAGCGTTCAAAACAATTTGTAGTCTCACTTCTCCTGAACTTCTCTTTCACATATCCTCTTGTAAAACCCCCAATGAATCATAGACCACCATGGACGATATTTTTGGAAAATAGGATGACATGAGGGGACACATGATCGAGGTGGAATATCTCACGTTGGATCCAAAAATCTTCGACAATCTCCAAGATTTCTTTACCAAATATAAGGATTTGTTGTCGCAACTCAAGGCTTGCAGGGTTGATAAATTTAAGGAAAAGAAACAAATGGTTCTCACCATTCTCTCCAAACTTGGTCCAGAATACTCAGTGTGTGTATACACATTTCATTCAGTTAGATTTGCATATAGATCTACCTGGAAGACGCCCTCTCTTGAGGAATTTATCGAGTCTCTAACACAAGAGCAGAGCAAGCTCATCAACATGGGAAAAATCAAAGGCCCAAAGGTGCATGCACTTGTTGTGCAAGATGGAAGAAATCATCAATATCAGAAATCTAAAGATAAATAAAAAATGAAAGAACATGCAAATCCGAAGAAGGAAGGGTACTCAAAACCCTTCAATGATGCCTCTAAATCCAAAGGTGGAAGGGGAAGAAATGCTCTTACTTCCATAAAGGATTCCATCTAGAATCCGCATGTATGAATAAATAGATATATATAATGACCCAAATACTTCAACAAAACAACTTTGGAGATCACATCCCCGAGGGTGCCAAGAAGAAGAAGCCAGAAGATCATAATCACGAGAAAGGAAATTCTAGTCATGCTTTAATTTCTATCAACTCCTCTCTCGATGCTTGGATCGTAGATTCAGGAGCATCACACCACATGGCTTCCAAAAAAGAATTCTATTCTTCATTGGATGCATGAAAATGTCATCCTATTCTGATGGGGGACAACTCTCCAGTCGAGGTCACCGACAAAGGAAGGATTGAACTCACAAATGGAAGCTTCGAGAATGTGCTACACTTTCCCAAACTTTTTGTCAATATTCTCTTTGTGTATTAGATGACTAACTCTAGCACTAAAAAGAGAGCCATATTCACACCTGATGTAGTGGATATCTATGACATGCAAACCAATTCTAGGGTTTCTATCAGTGAGGTAAATCATCAATCTAGACTCTACACATTTTATAAAGTTATTGAACAAGATTTTGCATTACTGATTACCCATGATGATGAAAGAAGTAGGATATGGCACGAAAGGTTCGGGAATTTAAATTTCATATATATGCAACAAACTAGCAAGCAACGAATGGTTGATGGTCTACCCAACATCCACTTCTCCAAAGGATTTTTTGAGGGATCTGTTCTTGGAAAACACCCTCAAGAGAAATTCAACAAAGGAAAGACTCAAAGAACTTCCTCTCCTTTAGATCTGATCCATAATTACCTCATGGGACCTTTTCCACATCCATCAATGAGAAAAGGAAGGTACATGCTCATTTTTGTTGATGATTTCTCACGCTTCACATGGATTTTCTTTCTTAGGAAAAAATCAGAGGTCTTTCAACACCTCAAAGATTTCAAAGCCCTTGTTGAGACACAATTAGGAAAGAAAATAAAAATCCTCCAAACTGATAACGGGGGAGAGTATGTCAACCATGAGATCTAGAACCTTTGTCATGATGCAAGGATTCAGTTGCAGCACATGGTTCCTTATAGTCCACAACAAAACGGAGTTGATGAGCAGAAAAAAAGATCTTTAAAAGAGATGACATCTTGCACGTTACATGAAAAGTCACTTCCACATAGATTATGGGTCGAAGTACTTAATTGTGCAACCTACATCCAAAAAATATCTCCCCATAGATATGTCAAGGATAAGAACCCCTACGAGGTTTGGATCGGCCTCAAACCGGAAGTGACCCACTTTCATATTTTTGGTTCACGTGCATGGGAACGGATTCCCTATGAAAAAGAGGAAGGCATTTGATCCACAAAGAACATAGTGTATATTTTTTGGATACCCCGATAGTGTGAATGAATACAAACTTATTGATCTTTCCTCGGACCAACTCATCATTAAGCGAAGTGTCCAATTCGAGGAAAGTGTCTCACATGTACCTCAACAGCCACATGCAGACACCTTTGTTCTTCCACCTATCAAAGATAATGAGCATGCACATGCTGAATCTTCTTCAGATGAGAGTTCTGATTCATAGGATTCAGATGATCCAAATACAGAGTCAGTACAGTCATATGCATATTCAGTGCATGTAGATGCAGATGTAGAGCTAGAGTCGAGGCCCAAGTGGGCTCATACTACTCTTCAAGATGTAGGGGATCTTGTTGGGGATCCAGATAATACTAGGAGGACTCGATTTTATTTCGAGGAGCCTCCTCTTGCACTCACTTACACTGAACCATTGCCACCCAGGCATATTTTCCTGTTTTAGTCTCCAGATCCACAGTCTTATGGAGAGGCTGTTGGAAATCCCTTTTCAGAATCTTCCATGCAGGAGGAGTAAAACTCCCTCCTTGAGAACCAGACTTGGGATCTGGTTCCCCTTCCCTCAGGAAGGAAACTTTTCAGGTGCAGATGGGTCTATAGGACCAAGAGCATTGTGGATGGACATATTAGCAGATACAAATCCAGGCTAGTTTCCAAAGTCTTTCAGTAGGTTCATGGCATTGACTATGATGAGACCTTCACTCCAGTAGAGAATATGGATTCCATACGTTTTGAACTTGTCATTGGGGAAACCAAGGGATGGGAAGTCCATTACATGGATGTGAAGAATGCATTTATTCACAGTGATCTCTCTGAGAAGATCTATATGGAGCAGCCCCAGGGATTTATGCAGGATTCCTCTTTGGTCTGTCGACTGAAGAAGTATATTTATGGCCTCAAGCAGGCTTTGAGGGCATGATATGCCAATATGGACTCCTACTAGTTGTCACAGAACTTTGTAGGTTGTAAGTCAGACCCAAATATTTACATGCTCAGGACGATTGACTCAATTCTACTCCTAGTTCTATATGTTGATGATTTTTTTATCACCGGTTGGTCGACTTCAGTGATTGCTACAGTCAAGAGGATTTTGCATGACAAGTTCTTGATGAAGGACATGGGTCCTCTACACTTCTTCCTTGGACTCAAGAACAATCAAGATGAATCAGGCATCAAACTATCTTAGGCCAAGTATGCATGAGATCTCCTTGAGAGATTTCACATGACAGACTACAAGTCTACTCCAACTCCTTTCCTATCAAGAGTCAGACTTGGGGATGGCGGGGACACTCCACTAGTTGACAGTACATTGTATAGACAACTAGTGGGGAGCTTGTTGTATCTGACACACTCTAGACCAGACCTCTCCTATGCAATTGGCGCAGTCTCTAGGTTCATGTAGGAGTCGCATGAGATAAATTGGAAGGATACAAAGCATATCCTTCGATACGTACATGGAACCATCACCTTTGGGATTCACTATTAAACAAACTCTACATTGGACCTCATCAGGTTCACTAATTCTGACTGGGCTGGCGATAACATTGATCACAACTCCACATCTAGTTACTCACTTAGTCTTGGTTCCAGGCCTATCTGTTGGTCAAGCAAGAAGCAAGATGTTATTTCTCTATCTTCAGTTGGAGTATAAAGGGGTAGTTAACACAACCATCCAGGCTATGTGGCTACAACATTTTCTCACTGAGTTGGGCATTCAGTTTCATCGATCAATCGTCATTTGGTGTGATAACCAGAGCAGTCTGAAGTTCTGAAGAGATCCATTTTAGAGGCAGTGGACGAAGCAGATCAAGATCCAAATGCACTACATCCAGGACTTAGTACATGAGGGGATCATCAACCCGCAATTATGTCCTTCAGTAGAACAGACTGCAGACATCCTCACCAAGACCTTCACTGAGCATAATTTCCATTCTCTGTGCAATCATCTTGGAGTGAAGGACACATTTTCCTAGCAACTGTGAGTTCTTGTTTTTACATACATTGTACTTTGAGGGGGGGTTTTCCCATGAGGTTTTCCCTCTTTCCTCGCTTTATTTCAATTCATATTTTGTATTTGGGTACCTAACATGGCCTCGTTTCCGAGACCCATTCTTTATTTTCACCATAGTGATGTTCATGGAGGGTGTTGGAGTTACTTCACACACACCTAGGATTTCTTTTTCCTAAGGTTTTTCCTATGTTTATTAGTCATTATTCAATATACTATATTTTAGGTAGAATATTCCTCTAGGGAGAATACTATCTTCGGTTAACACTTCAGTTTGATCAGTTGAGTGGATTCTAGATGCCACATTGGTATTATCACCATGCATCATTGGGATCATCACCAAATAATGCGCATTATCCTTGGGATCATCACAATACTAGCACATTACTCATGATTCCATGATCTTCTCGTCACTTCACTATGTTTTAGTCAGTTAACTGAAGACTAGTAGACTAGTTAACTCAGCTAGGTGGCAGTTCACTCATGTAACTTCCCGAGAGACTAGACTAGGTGTAAGTTTACTCTTGTAACTACTGGTGTGTGTCTAGATCACTCTAGACCACTACTAGGGTGCATTGGCTTCTCCTCCAGTGCGCATTGGTTGAGTTATACAGAGTATATCATGTGTAAATTAACATTCATTCATTTGGTGAATGAGAATTATTCCATTCTTTCTCTCTTGCTTCTCTTTTCTTCTATTTGCTCTGCAACTGTGTATGTCAATTCCCAACAAGATCTATTATGTGCAGATTCAACACATTTACACACAAAAATACCTTCTCCAGAAATAATGTGTCCCAAATAGTGAATCTTTGTCTGATAAAATGAACATTTTGACAACTTTCCATACAATTTGTTTTCTCTTAAGCACTGCAAAACTAATCTCAGATGTTAGTCGTGCTCCTATTTTGTCTGAGAGTAAATTAATATATCGTCTATAAATACATGTATGAAATTGTCCAAGTACTTGTGGAACACCCCATTCATTAAACTCATGAATACACTCGGGGCATTTGTCAAACCAAATGGTAATGGAGTAAATTCATAATGTTTGAATCTTGTTTTAAACATTGTTTTAGGAATGTCTTCCTCCTTGATTCACAACTGGTGATATCCCGATCTGAAATCAATCTTTGAAAATATGATCACCCCCTTCATTTGATCAAATAAGTCATCAATTCTCAGTAAATTGTACTGATTCTTGATCATGGATTTGTTTACTTTATGATATTCAATGCAAAGCCTCAACGATCTATCCTTATTTCTTATAAAAATTACCAGTGCACCCCACGGTGATACACTTGGACGTATAAGTCCCAAATATAATAACTCCTTCAATTGCATCTTTAACTCTTTCAATTCAGTTGTCGACATTCGATATGGTGTTATTGCAATTGGTTATGTTCCAGGTTTTAAATCTATTGTAAATTTGAATTCTCTTTTTTGGCGATACACCCGGTAGTTCCTCAGGAAAAACATCAGCAAACTCCGATACTACCAGAAAGTCTTCCAATATTTTTTTTTCATCCTTTTCATTAAGAGATAAGATGGAATAAATCTTACATCCTTTGCGCATATTTTTCTTCAATTGTAGGGAAGTGATAAATATTAGCGACACCCCTTGGTTTCTTCCTACAATTACTCTATTCTGTCCCAAATCATCAATTAAGCTTAATATTTTCGTCTTACAATTAAGTATCGCGTTGTGCGATTCTAACCAATCAATTCCAATCACAATGTCATAGGATCGCAAGGTTGTGACAAAAAGGGTTACACTTGCGATTAATTCACCCAAATTAATATTACAATCTTTAACTTTTCCTCCAACTTTTTGCTTGGCTCTGGATGCCAATTCTACATATCTAAACTCATCTTGTTCAACTGCCTTCACCTTAATTATTTTGAGTGAAACACTAGAAATGAAACTCTCAATAGCTCATGGATCTATTAAAATACTAAAGTATTGATCTGATATCATACCTAAAGTCTCATGCGTTGTAGATTGATGCTCTTCCTGGGAGTTATTCATCACTGCATAAATCCTATGGGCCTTGCCCAGATCTCCTACTATAATATGTCTTATTGATATAGAATCTCTCACCTTCTCTATAGGACAATCTCTCTGATAGTGGGGCTCTCCACAAGTTCAACATCCTTTCTCAAGGTCAGTGCTCCTAATTATAGAGGATGAATTTGTTGGTCTAGGGTTCTGAGGTCATGATCTGTTATGCAGAATAGATCTATATTGTTGTTGCTGCTGAGGATGAAATGATTGTTTCTGTGGTGGTTCTTTATACAGGTTCCTCTGATTGGTAGCCTATCTGTGTGGTGTAGAAAATACAGATCCTCTAGGTGTATCATGGTGCCACAAAGTATGTCTAACGGTTTTCTACTGTTGCGGTGCTCTATGTGGAGTTTGTCCTATATTCCTAGAAGGATTCCTACCCTAGCCTCCATTGTTCAATTATTACTCAACGATAAAAGCCTTATGTACTGCAGCGTGCAAATTTTGAGGCATCAGAATCCTCACCTTAGCATGTGTTGGAGCCGCCTTTGTTTTTTCTAGCCCATCACAAATTTCATTTTTAATGCTCGAAATCGAAAGATGGTTTTCGTATTTTCCGTCTGTTGTTTCAAAATCTCTGAAGCTTTATCACGCAAACAACGATGATCATTGTACTCTCGAAGCGAGTCCTACCTTTCGTAAAAATGTTTCCTCTTTTTGTTCTACCTCGGGATCTCATAGGTCGGATGTTATAAATCATGTAGTTCACACGTCCCGAGCAACGAAATGGCGAAATCGTTTTAATTTTTCACCCAGGGCAGTAATGGGAGTACAGTTTTCCTAAACCATGATTAAACGTCATTGGGTTTTCGCACCTCGGCGTTCACCAAATCCAAAATTTTATTGGCGTAGCCCCGATAGCTGAGACCACGAAATCCTTATTTTAGTAACCCGTTTCAAGGTTAAAAGTAAAAGCTAAACCATGGTAACCTTCTGTCGGCAGTTCGCCACTCGGTGTTTTCTTTTTTAAAAGTTACACTGTCTAAGCCCCGACTCACGAAATCACAATAAGGATGTGAACATAATTAATTAATCACTTAATCTGAGTTTATCTTCCCTTTTAATTAAGTTGTATTATTGCGATCTCGCGGTTTCACAGCTCGGCATGCAAACTTCCCAGAAACTTACCTTCGAAGCTCCGAGTTGCGATATGGAAAATATAAGTAATTACGAAGTCAATTAAGCGCCTAATCACAATTGCGGTTTTGTTAACCAAAATCGATCATCGCAAATTCGGGGGTCAGAGGTTCAAAGAGTTAAAGAAAAAATTCCGATACAACGAGTACCGAAAAATAAATTAACATTGGTAAAACCAGATTAATTAAGCTGAATCAATAGATCCCATGTTTTGATGCTTGCACATTTTACGAGGTAGATTTATTCCTTCCATGCGCCAACCTACATTTCAAACCGCCAAAATTTATGGCATTAATTAGGAAATAGGAAAATCAACGAATAAAGATCATATTTTTATGGCAAAATTTATTTCTAAACATGATTTGACAGACCTGTTCTGAAAGGTACCGAGTTTTCGAATATATATAAGAGTTGTGGTTCATTATAACAAATGCATTTTCATATTACGTAGAGCAAATTTTCTCAGTGAGTTAACTTTTGTATGTATACGTATTTTTATCACAGAAGAGCTAAAGCAGAATCTCTAGGCATGGCCCCACGAAAAGCATCCAAAGCCAATGTAGAGGTTTCAGGACAAGGTTCGGACAATGTCACTGATACTTCGCCTTGAAGTATCAACTCAGTCCTGAATTGGTCGTTCGTTTCTGATGTTCTGCAGGCCAAATTGGTGGATTATTCCGATGACTCCAGCGACAATGAAAAAGATGACATAACCACCAAGTATAAGATCGTCATTCAATCCGGAATGCATAAAGTAGCAGCCAGGCCACGATTTCTTTCATATTATGACATGGTCCGATGGGCATTAGACCATGTGGACATACCAACCAGAACCATCATGAATGAGCAGAAGGTAACCATCGAGACTTTCATGCTTGAACATCTGCAAGCCATGTATAAGCTGCCCACAACGTTCGACTATACATATGGCGTCGAATTCTTGGACGAGTTCAAACAGAAGGAATGTGTACAGTATGATAAAACCATGTCCAGCTTAATAAAAGATTGGGTTTCACATGCCGCGAAGTTCAGGGCTGACACCCACGACATATATTCAATAGATGCTTTAGAACCGTAGTACAAGTATGTAGCTATGATGACATGCAGGTTATACAGGAGAGAGGACACCTCACATTTTTTTCTTCCATGGGTGCCTCTAATGTTTCAGGTTGCCGAAGGCAGTTCCTTCGACTGGGCGAAAATGTTGTCTGATAGCTTGACCAGTCGGGTCACAGAGTATCGGGCGCAGAAAGAGAGCGGAAAGGCATCTTCATTTTTCATGTCTGCATACATTATGGATGTCGTGTGTTTTTTAACACCATTTCCCTTAATGAGATGGAGTTGGACCCCAGCAGAAGACGAGCCTATCCATGTTTATCATGCGAAATTGTGGGAAAACAAAGTGGCAAATTTTGTATATGAAATATTCAACTGGGTGATGGTGCCCCTGCATGTCACTATTTTCAGTCACCCGCCACCTAGGATCTCGAACAGTATAGTGACAAATCTGAGCAGCATAGCCGACTGGTATGTAGAAGCCAAATTTTCATATCTGAGGGTTTTCGGGGCTTCTGTTCCCCTGCATGCATTGCCATTGTTCATTCCTGGCAAGTTGGCTTGTCGTGAGGTTGCTAGACAAACAGTAATTGGTGGTATAAGCAAGGAGCTTAAGGGATACTTAAAGAAGGTATGGCCACATTTTCCTGTTCATTTAAATTCCTATTCTTTATTAGATTTCAGGCATGCCAAAGCTGAGGCAGCAGCCCTGGAAGACCTAAATTTGGTCCTCATTGAATACAAGAAGCACGATCCACAAAGGGTTGTGAGAAATCATTTGGCCAGTTGCGGGCTCAAGAGATTTGAGCATGAGAATTCACCCTCGGATGACATTTTTCGAGGTGCAAGGTCCTATGCCGAGATTCTAGCTCGGATACAAACCTTGGCACCCGAGGAGAGAGATGATTTTCTGAAGTTCCAAGAACATCGACGCAGTTGTCTTCCCGCATTGTTGCGGGGTGAGAGTCCAAGTACGGTGGAGGTGAAACAAAAAGATGCCGAAGGCTCTAAGGATGTGACTCCCGATCGGAAAAAACACCAGGACGAGGGAGAGAAAACTAAGAATTCGAAAGCAGAGATTAAGACTCCCGACCCACCGAAGAAGCATAGTCTGGTTACTACTCTGAGAAAATCAGCAAAGCAGATCGGAGAGCCTATCACATCAGTTACTCCCTTGCAGTCAACTCAGGGAAATATTGACGCAGGGTGGATCTTCAATGAAGAGTTGAGGCCTATAAGGGTAGAAGAGCTTCCTCTGAATGAGTTCTTCTTCGATAAGAAGAGAAAGGCAGTGGTAAAGAGGGAATTCTATTAGGAAGGAGAGTCAACAGCCAAGAAATACAAAGTCATAACTGATGGGAAGGAAAAGAAGAATGAACAATTCGCGACTGAAATAGCAGGGACATTAGGAGCATATGCCTCGACGAATCAATTTTCAGTCGGGCTTTTGAAAAACCAGCTTAAACGAAAAAATCGCCTCATCAAGACCCTTGAAGCCAGACTAGCCACAACAACAGAGACTGCCAAAAACCAGGCGAGCGTCGGAATAGAGCAGGCCAGGTTGGCCGATAAAAACGAGATAGAGCTACTCAAGACCAAGCTCGAGCAAGAATAGTTGGTGGTCCAGGATGGTGAGATGCAAGCGAGCCAAAAAAAGGATTTGATCGAACAACTACAGGCTAGGGTGGAGATCACCGAAAGAAAAGTGATAAATGTCGAGATGTTCCAATCCCAAGCGATGGAGATTCGGAGCAAAGTCTCTGCGGCCCAACGAAATTTACTCGCCAAGGTAGAAGCGATCCGAGACAACTGTTTTCTAGTCAACTAGGTTTCGAAGAACTTATCTACTAGAGAAAGGGAAGCTAGAGCAACACGGGTCGCCTTCCAAGAGGCTATGATAGCCACAAACAATAGGGATTTGGGAAGTACTCCCAGGTTCACCATTTCAGAGAATACCAGAGGAAACATTCTATTAAAAGAATGGGAGCACAACATCGCAGAAGGCAAGATGCAAGCCAAAAAGGTAACGAATTCCTTAGAAGAGGCCTTTAGTTCTGTAGATGGAAATCTGCTAGGCATTGATAGTGGGGGTAATGTCGAGGTGTTGATTCAAATGAATATGGCAAAAATCTCGCTTGATCTAAAGGAAAAAGAGGAAAGAGATTCGGTCGAGATCTCCCTAGTGACTATGGCGGACATAGTCCAAATAGACAAATGTATGATTAAACCAAGCATGCAATTATGCGCTATCGACATCATGGATAGATAGATGGAAGATAGGCTACCGCAATTAGCCCGAGACTGTTACTCTTTTGAAGCCAACTGTCAAGCAGAACCGTCGAGGCTGATATCTCAGCTGGTTGAAAGATGTGTCACCTGTACCGAGCACGCGCGAGGACAAACTTCTGGCACCAAGTGAAGACAAAGAATAAGAAATGGAGCGATTTCTCTCCTCCCCATCATAACCGAAATTTTTTTAACGATTGAGATTCTATCTTATTGTAAAACTGTATAAATATACCATAGAAAGAAAGAAAATAGGCTGGACCTTTTTGTGTCGATTGTAACAGAGTTTTTACATTTTGAGAGTTAATACAAAGAAAATCTGAAGATTCTCAATTCCGTCACGACTGTGTTATGAGTTTGTTTTCTTGTATCTCATATTTCATTTCATTTCATATTCATAACTGATGAATGCTTCGTTATAATTTAGTACGACCACTACTATAGCGAATGAATTTTGGTTTTCTATAATTGTTTACTATTTTTCCTCTGTACCAGCTATCAGCAGGTGTAAGACCAGTCAACACTTTCAGAATTCTATATATTTTTTATGCTTCATCGGGTTATTTCCTTACAGTTTTCCTCTTCTGTTTATACGTGAGATTCTCCCTTGATAGGAGCCTTATTCTATAGACAGCTAAATGTTTTCTCCCACCTCATACATTTTATTAAGATATAACTCAGTTACGGGAAAGAGCCTTTGATTTGCACCCCGTTTTATTTACGAAACCGTAAAATTTCTTTTATTACGACCGAATTGAGACAACACTTAATTTCCCTCTGAAGTTTTCTTATTTTTATTGTTCCTCCATGACTGTCCCTGTACCAACACAGCCCAATATCGAACCCGGATTATCAAATTAAACGCACATTGCCTTAAACCTTTTCGATACTATTCTTAAAACAGCTACTACCCAGGTTGAACTCGAACGTTCATGGGCAGTGATTGAACATGATATAACCATCCAGGAATAGTTGGAAGCTAGACAACGCCAACGTAGAAATCTTCCTTAGTTTCCTTTGCCGAAGGTTGATGTTTCTCTCTTCTCCACCCTTTACCCACTTTCAGATGCCTAGACACTGTACTTCTAAGCCTTAAGTACAGACTCTGGAACAACAGCATGAATTTTTTAGTTGAGACCAAAAAAAAACTTATTCACCTTTAACTTTTCAGTGTTAAGGTGCAAAGCATATCTAAGAAATTCCTCAAATCTAGCCTCATACCCAGGTATTGTACGAATACCATGTCGTAAAGCATTGAATTCATTAAGTTGGTGCTCAATGAACTCATATGATAGGTACATATCTCAGAATCACTCCTCGAACAATACCAAAGACACGTCTTCAATGGCCATATTCAATTGTGGTAAAAGTGTCTTCCACCAAAGAAGCACACTCCCTTTCAGCTGGAAAACTATCATACAAACTTTCATGTTGGAGGTATAATTGTGCAATGCAAAACAAATTTTCATATTCTCCAACCAAGCTTCGACGACTAATACGTTCGTAGAACCCCAAAACTTAAGAAATTTTACCTTCTCGAGTTCTCTATGAAAAATACTACTAGTTACAGGAGGGCGTTGTGAACCTTCATTGGGCGCAGATCCTCTGCCCTCATCACAATCAAGGTGTTTTATCAACACCTCTAACATCCTTTGAAAATACCTCATCATACCCATGACATCATCCACTGCAACATGCTCCTACTCAATAATATGATATTCTCTCTGTGGAACAGATCCCTCGGGTGTGGGTGTAATTGGAGGAGGCATACCTCTTCCTCCCACACCGCAACGTCTACTTGTTCTCCGTCCTCTAACCATGACACCTGCCATAAAACAATTTTAATTTATATTAGTGATATATCTTTAATTAAATTAAAATGCATTGGAAGTCGTAACGAGTCTTGTGTCATAGAGTAGAACCCTGCTCTGACACCATATGTAACAACCCTCTTGTACTAATCATCAATATTAATCAAACACAAAGAGTATAAACATTTAATTTGAGAAACATAGAGTAACTTTGTAAATTCATACAAACAATTTCAGCATAATTAATCATTTGATTAAAATAATACATCCTTACACAATCTACATATTGATTTAATCAAGAACTACTTAATGGTCTAACACTAATTCTAATTGATTATATCTAGTGAAGCATTATGGAATACATGTAAACTAATCTTATCTACCTTACTTGAGGTTCTGCAATTTACACATTTTTTTTTATGTATGTTGTATGCGCAAGTCACATTATATATTCCAATAAATTATTAATATAAATCAAATTTATAAAATCATTATTATAAAAATCATTAGAATTATATGTCTATTCAATTATATTATGTATTACATCAAATTTTAATAAGAACATAAAATATAGGTTATATCCATAAAACATATAATAGATATTCTATTTACAAATTAAGACTTTTATATTAAATTGAAAAGGAGGTTTTGAAACTTTTATCTTAAATTAGGAAGATTGGGTGTTGTATATGATATGTAGTATGTATCACATTATAATTATAATTGTATCAACTATGTCATGTCCCTTACTCATATAATAGAATATGTTCATCCTTTACTCATATAATAGAATATGTCAGTGAATATTTTGATGGCATCTTGCAACCATTAGTGTATGGCCTCTTGAATTATAAAGAGCCAAACAAGTGTCACTCGTTTCATTCAAACATATTTGTTTTCCTTTTTTAAAAACGATACCATAATTTCATCCCTTGGTCGATATTATACTCATACTAATCTAAGATCGGGGTGACTGCAATGTTTTGTTTCTGTTGAGGCTTGGTTTTCCTGTACTGGAAATTTATAACACTAAAACAATTTTTATCACAACCTTTATACCAAAAACCATGATTGTTTCATTGAAATATTTATAAAATAAAAATAATTATTATAAAAACTTTAATACAAAAACCTGACATTTTAATTACACTTACATTCACTATTGTAATTTGACGACTTGTTCAATCCTTAAAATTTTAGGCATATAAACAAATATTATCATTCTCCCATACAATTGGGCCCAATCATTGAATGTAATACATGAAGCACTATATATAACCTTCATTAATGTTCCTCAAGTTTTCTAATGAATCTTGTTATATAGAGAGATATATAGATATATAATACTCTGGCCTTTCATAGTGAAAATGTAGAAAAACATACAACATAAAAATGCAGTGCACATAAATACATGCTAAGTTACAACACTTAGTGCTAGCTACAAGGAGGGAGTCCACCAGAATAGTTAGTGCAACGCATTGAATGAACCAGAGAATGTCGGTGCATATGAATATATCCCTTTAATAAAAAAGTTTGAAAGAATCGATGGATTTAGTTTCCCATCTTTTATCACTCTATAATTTTCCTTGGTTGTGGAAGGAAAACCGAGAGGTAACCACAAAACAACTTGCATATTGAAAGCTATCCATTCCAACCTAGAGAGGGATCTCTTTGATTACTTAGCCACAAAAAGGATTGGTTATTTAATAGGCACAATGGCTAGATCTCCATTTAAGTGAGCTTTTCAAAATATGGTGTTATGGTTGAGAGAAACACCCATTGGGCATGAACTCATAATAAAGCATCAAGGCTTTCAAACTGGGTAATCTGAACAAATGCACTTGAAATGTTAGGTATCTAGCAACATGTCAGTCATCAAAGATAATGCAGTATGGTGGTGAGAAGAAATCAACACATCAATTATAACAGAGAACCTTTCAGTGGATGAATTATGTTACAATATCAGAAGATTAATGTAGGAAATTGAATGTGAGATAAAGAGCATCAACAATGAATTCTCTATCTATAATTATCCATTCAAAACAGAAGAATAAACATCATGATCAACAAAGATAGGAAATATTTACAAGGAAAAAAAAACTACATACTACTAACACAAGAATCTATGAGGCAAATATTCCAATCCTTCAGCTTGAAAGTTTTCATTAATATCATAAAACAGACACAATATCCAAAGAGTCTTTTTTCTTAAGTCTCAAACCCATTCTCCCTCATTTCCTTCCCCATATATAGAATTACATTTCATTCTAAATCAATAGAGTCAAAATATTTAGGGTTTCTCATTCTATAAGGAATTACAATGAATTAATAACTAATTGCAACCAACTCCTATATTTTAGAGTTTAATTTCTTAACTAACTAATGCAACCACAACATATTTCAATTACATGTCTTTAATGGAAAAATAATTTATCTTTCAATCATGACGATGACTTGACAAACTAATCACATATGGCAACCGAATATGATTTGACATGGGTCGACTGTGTGATTTCGCAGCGACCAAGAGACTTGCTGCAAATTCTTTGTTTCAGCAGTTTTGCAAAAAGTTGTTTTGAAATCCATGTTCATGATTGTTGATGCTGCAAAACTACTCTAGGATTGATCTAGCATCTCCAAAATTGAGCAGAACTCACAAAAAAATAACATGATATATATTGATTATTACCAAATCATTCCACTTCCACTTGAGCCGACAAATCCAGATTCTTCTTTACAGTTTGTTCCTTCCTCAACTTATCATTTTCCTGTAATGTTTTCTTATGTCTGCATAATTTTTTTACTTGTTTTTGTAGAGGCATAGATCTCTTAACCATCCTCTTGTTTTTTTCCAAGGCTCCTTCACACAAATCCAAGTGTTCTGCTATCTTTCTTTTCATTTCTCTTTTTTTTCCCTTAGTTGTACAATCACAGCCTGAGCTTCCTTTAATTGTTTCCCGAGTCTTCTAATTGTCAAGTTATCTTGTTCTGAAGGAGATTGAGCTTCAACAACATTTCCAGTAGCACACTGAAAAGATATCTCAGGTCTGGTCTCTTCATCATGAGTTTGTCTCCTTGTTGTTGATCTGGTCATAGGTTTGCTAAGTTTTTATTTGTCAAGTACTTATAGAATAAACATCGCCTTTTTAATTGATGAGGGTTGGAGTGCCATAATTTCCTCAGCTTCATGACAGAGAGATGCCTCATCTGTAGGATTTAGCTTCTTCATAGCTGACCTAGTTAGGGGTCTCTTAGGTATTTCCATTTATGTTTCTTTAGGACTGAAAATAAGTTATTTCCCTTCCATCTTGCTTCTCTTACTATCAGGGGTTTATTCAATGTTTTTAGTTATCTTTATACATTATTCCAATGGTCCTTTCCTTCTCCTTGGATTTTTTTGTTGGCTGTAGTTTCAAGGGTTTCAATTTCAACAAGTTGTTGTTCTTTATCTTTTCCTCTTTTCCTTTTTAAACTACTAGAATATGTTTGAACTATTTATTTATCTGAGGGAGAGGTTATCTTCTTAGATTGTGGAGTATTAATTCTTTCTGCACAAAATCATGTTGTGGACAAGAAGGAATCCCAATCTCAATTTGTTTTTCTTAGCTCCTCAAGGACTAAAAGTTTAATAAGGACGAAATGAAAGAAGTTGTGTTAAACTTGCTTGGATTTTAACTCAACCTTATCAGACATTTTACCCATACTTCTATAGAGAAAGTAAGGTAAGTTGATATATTCCTTACTCGTAAAATGCATGAGAAGTCGGATTGTGATACACGTAAGCCACATTGAAACGCCCCTCACAGGTAAAATATTTTTGAATCGCATGCAACAGTTTGTCATGATGCTCCAACATATGATTACTTGTTACTCTAGCTAACAAATTTTGGTTCTGATACTTTGGCTTAAAATAGTCATTATAGTATGAAGAATCCAGAGCCATCCCCTTGAACCACTTCTCACCTTGGAGGGGTATTTTTGTAGTTGTTGCAATTGTCTGCTCTATGACTTGAAATTCCAGTGATCCAACTCTTGTTTTGACTCCATCAAAAATCATGGAAAATTGCTTGGCTACCTCCATGTCACCTCCCTACAAATCTTCACATAAGGTGAGGCATCCCACTGTTTGAAAATATTCTCTAAAGATGGGATTTGAATCCAGCAATTGCAAACCCTGGGGTTCAAACCTCACTATATCGACCCCCTTGTATATCTTCTTATTTTTCTTGTCATGTTGCATTGTTTTTGGTAGAGAGTAATATGATTATGGTGGGCACAAGGGTAGAAAATATTAAGCAGCATACAAGAAATAAGAAACATGGATTTAGCAACAAACTGAAAATTTCACATTGAGCTACAATTTTGTAGCGAACCAAAGCTTTGATGATTTTTAAAAAGTAAATAACACATAAACCTAAAATATGATTGACAAATACAACACTGACTCCCATGAACTTACTCCCATGATTGCTTACCGTTACGAAGATAGGGTAATTCTGCAGTTATTTGACATTGACAGTTGGGACGTTGCGAAATGCTAGGAGGTTTTGCAGAGAAATATAAATTGATTGGTTGTAAGTATTTCAAAGGTACAATTTAGATAAGAAATCATAATTAACCTTGAATACATGTGATATCATGCTCTTGTGACTCTTTAAATACATAATGTAACAACTTAAGACTCACCCTCTTCAAATGATGACAAAGAACTATGGGATAGAAATGTGACAAAACTGACTTGACCTTGAACAAGACTAACCACTTACCTATGACTTGAGATGATTTTCTAATTCCCTTAGTCATGAACCAATCAAACCCAAAACTTGACTCATAAATGAGCAAACCCAAGACAAGTCATCATCGAATAGTAACCCAAGGACTTTGACACATGATTTTTAAAAGACCAAGATATGACTACAAGAATCATCAATAAACAAAACAAGGTGTTTTGACTTTCTAAATTTATACACACTAACATCAACGAACCCAACTTCCTTTGTTGTCGACACCAAGCACTGTCGTTAACACTCAGATTTCAAGTGGATCCTAAAGGAGATAACCAAGATCCATGTCCCAGGCGGGTGGTCGTGCTCATACATTGGATGCTAAAATCACCTTCATCACACAAAGAGTTGAATCTTACATGACAAAATACCTTGAGGATGCAGATCGAACATATAATAAAATTATCAAACGTGACTGTGTAAATTGGAAAATGGGTTATGTAGTGCGGCTTGCCGGTAACTTGGGTCCCCTTTAATCAATTAGTATGGGTAATTATGTAGTATCGATGAGGGAAAAGATTGAGATTTTGAGGGAGAAAATCCACACATAGAGACAATCGAATCTTAAAGAAGACTCTGCAACCATAGTTGCACTTTTATTTCCCCTCCCTTTTCGATAATACTTACGTGAAAAAAAAATCAAAGTGAAATGTTTCTCTGGTATGCAAAAAGAATATTAGAAAGACAATGATGCAACATATGGCCAAGATCGTTAAAGGCACACATTTTCATAATTGAACCAATATCGAAGAGATATTACCACTAAAGGCCAAGGCGAACCAGAGAACTTCGATGTTAATACTAAGGGAAACAAAGAAATAAGATTATGGTTGTGTCAGGTAAGACATCCTTTGCAGGGTAAAGAAGAAAGTCATAATTTGAGGGCAATGATTCCCTTCATGTAAGGTCGCAATATTAAAGGTGTCTTCAATGAAGTTCCACACATAAAAATGTATATATCACAAATCTACATTTAGATCACGCTAGATAAGAATACCATTTCGACAACCGTTAAATATACATATAATTTACATAGATTACCATATCATTATCCAAGATCATTCGTTCTATACCTTTCAATACACAAATCAATATTAAAACGATAAAATAACCAAAACGATTAAATACCATAACTAAAATATCATTGAAATATGAGGTTGATTTTCAATCTGGTAGCTTGTTCAACATTTTGTTTGCTTGTTAATCAAAGCGACTTCATCGGTACGCCTCTGCGAACGCTAGGGGTAATCTTCTTCCCCCTTATCCCCCCAAGCCACAAAGGGGTCATACGCATAATTTTATATCTATTTCTAGCTCAAGCTTTCCCTCGCAAGGAAAGGCTTCCACCTCTTATGCAAAGCTTGCAGCCTAACTCACACAAGAAAACTAGTCACAAGAAATTTTGACAGAATTTTAGTCATCCAACAATAGGGTACCTTACTCCTTCTTCTCCCTTCTTTTATACTAATTTATACCTTGACACTTGTCATTTCATGCATAATTAGATAATTTTTAATAATTAATTTAGATATTATTCACCCCCAACACATTTCACACTTCCCTCAAGTTGCACATGTTTATTTATTTTTAATTAAACAAGTTTTTTGAAATTTTTTCTCACCTCCACAATTAGTTCCTAGATTTTCTCCTAGTTGTCTCTTAATTCCCCAATTTCTTCTTTATTGTTTCTCCTAACTAATTTACTGTTGGAGTTTGATTAGGACTCTAACTCTAAGTTGACACCACATTTCCTCATGAAATAATTTATTTTAATTTAAACATTTATTTTATTAATTTCACGCACACATTGTGCATGTGTCTTAAAATTTTACTCTCTCTTTTCTAGTTTTTATTTACTCTAAATTTCCCTTATACCCATTACTATAAAATTTATTTAGGCATAAACATTTAGACTTAGATTTTATTATGTTTTTGGTTTATAAATTAATTTAAATTTATATTTTATTTTCTAATAAATTCTAAGTACTTGTTTTATTTTCTATGGTCTTCTAGATTTTTATCAACTTATTAATTTCATTCATGCGATGTGCCCTTCAAGACTCATTGACGTGTGCTTCAAGATGCATTGACGTGCTCCAAGGTGTCACTCGCCATTATTTATGTTTTTCTTTTTTTTACTTAGTTTGTAATTTTTCTGACACTTAGAGTCAATACTCCACTTGTCGGCCTTGTGTGAGACTAAAGGCTTACTAAGGAATAAGGAATTTGCCTTATTGTTTTCCCCTCAAAAATCCTCGTGAGAGACTGTCTCAGACTATCTCATTCTACCCTCACAGTATCATGAACCTCTCAGAAACAACGTAGTCGTTAACCTTCAGTTAAGGTCACGGTGGGAGCGATATTAGGCTGTGACTGGGACGGTGTCACGCCTCTCCCTAATCTATCTAATATATGTGTATGACCCATTTAATCCATATGTGAGTTGGATTATAAAGCATCACCATTCCTGCATCCACTGACAAAATAATATTAATAACTCTTATACATGAAATCCATAACTGAAATCATCATCGTAATACATGCATAATAAATAAAGTACTAATAATCAAAATCAAAAGTCCACTCCCTAACTCAATCCATAGTCCAAGGCATTCCATTGATGCCATCATCATCCTGATCATGTCATGTTTCTTGCACACCCAGGAAACCTCATCTTAATACCCATCAATGCTATACATCAACATAAATAACATATCAAATTTTCAATATTCAATTATAGCATAGACTTTAACTCATAAACCAAATCAACCAATCATATAGTACCATGTTTTAGCCCGATCACTTGCATGCAAATGTCCTCAAAGAATAAATCAATGTTATAAAATGTGATCAGTGAAATATGGATGTTACACTTTTGGATGATGACATCATTATAGGGTTTTATGGATATAGTGGGGTTTGTTGCCACTTGGATACCACATGATGTGACAGGGAACTTGATGATGTTTTTCACCTTGCTTGAACTCCTTGATGATGACATGTGGCCTTTGGAGGCATTCTCTATTCCCTTGAGGGATTGACATCACCACATGTGTGACCATATCGTTTATTATTTTTATGTTTTATCACTATATAGGATATTTTGAGGGATCGGCCCCACTTCTGGCATGTATGGTTGACATTTTACTCAATTATGTGGAAAAAATAGCACTAGGGTTTCCTTATAAATAATGCTAGTGCTAAAACTTTTTCTATCATCGACACATCTACTCACACTTGTGAGTGAGAGATCTAGAAAATTTTCTATCTACTCTCTTTTGTCTTTTGGATCTAGTTTTCATCTTTCGAGAAGGATTGTCTTGTGTATGCTTTTCATTTCTTGGATGATATCTTGTTGCAACTAGGTTTTCTCTTGGAATAGAGAATTGGATAAGTAAGTAATTTTTTTTAATGATATATGTCTTCTCATGATATAATGTGATAATTATTATATTGTTGCATGTTACTTTATTATAGTGAAACCCTAGGAAGGAGACATAAGCGTTTCTCTCCTTCCATACCTTTGCTTGTCCAAGATTTTGAAAGAATTAAGAGACCTGGTCTCTTGATAGGATTCAAATACATAAGTCCCAACAGAGGTTGTACCTTAGGGTTTTTATGTTAATCTATTTTAATCCTTAAACTAGATTATCTAGAAGGAGGAAAACGACACCTAGGGCCTAAGAGAGGTTGCACCCTAGGAATTTTTTTCTTGTAGGTTTTATTCCTAAGGCCTAATATAGGTTGCACCTTAGGTTTGAAAATTCATTATTATTGACCATATAATTCATTCTTCAAAGTGTTGCATGCTTGACTCCATATCCCTAGAAAGTAGACGACACTAGTCTTGATCTATTTTGGTGATGAAAATAATTGTAGAACTCTCTCTCTCTCTCTCTCAAAGAAATTTGACTAACTCTAACCCTATCAAACAAGTGAAATCAATTGTTGTTATTATAAATGTTTGCTACAACCATTAGGGCTTGAATTAATTATTGCATACTTACTTAATATTGTGGCTAAAGATACTCAGAATCATTTTTTAGCAATTACATGTTGTTGCACTTTTTGAAGGCTTAATTCTAAAGCATAATTGCTAATTTTTTGGTTGTTTTTACCTATTGTTGTTACAAAACATTCATTACTGCTACATGTTGTTCCTGAGTTTATACTTAAGGCTCAAAGCATAATGTCGAGCATCAAGAAATAAGAAAAGTTTTAATATTCACTTTTTCTACCTCAGTTGTATGAGAAAATATCCCTTAAATGAATTAA
>ML787487.1:103007-117861 GCA_009831015.1 Picea engelmannii | reverse complement strand
TATGTTGTATGCGCAAGTCACATTATATATTCCAATAAATTATTAATATAAATCAAATTTATAAAATCATTATTATAAAAATCATTAGAATTATATGTCTATTCAATTATATTATGTATTACATCAAATTTTAATAAGAACATAAAATATAGGTTATATCCATAAAACATATAATAGATATTCTATTTACAAATTAAGACTTTTATATTAAATTGAAAAGGAGGTTTTGAAACTTTTATCTTAAATTAGGAAGATTGGGTGTTGTATATGATATGTAGTATGTATCACATTATAATTATAATTGTATCAACTATGTCATGTCCCTTACTCATATAATAGAATATGTTCATCCTTTACTCATATAATAGAATATGTCAGTGAATATTTTGATGGCATCTTGCAACCATTAGTGTATGGCCTCTTGAATTATAAAGAGCCAAACAAGTGTCACTCGTTTCATTCAAACATATTTGTTTTCCTTTTTTAAAAACGATACCATAATTTCATCCCTTGGTCGATATTATACTCATACTAATCTAAGATCGGGGTGACTGCAATGTTTTGTTTCTGTTGAGGCTTGGTTTTCCTGTACTGGAAATTTATAACACTAAAACAATTTTTATCACAACCTTTATACCAAAAACCATGATTGTTTCATTGAAATATTTATAAAATAAAAATAATTATTATAAAAACTTTAATACAAAAACCTGACATTTTAATTACACTTACATTCACTATTGTAATTTGACGACTTGTTCAATCCTTAAAATTTTAGGCATATAAACAAATATTATCATTCTCCCATACAATTGGGCCCAATCATTGAATGTAATACATGAAGCACTATATATAACCTTCATTAATGTTCCTCAAGTTTTCTAATGAATCTTGTTATATAGAGAGATATATAGATATATAATACTCTGGCCTTTCATAGTGAAAATGTAGAAAAACATACAACATAAAAATGCAGTGCACATAAATACATGCTAAGTTACAACACTTAGTGCTAGCTACAAGGAGGGAGTCCACCAGAATAGTTAGTGCAACGCATTGAATGAACCAGAGAATGTCGGTGCATATGAATATATCCCTTTAATAAAAAAGTTTGAAAGAATCGATGGATTTAGTTTCCCATCTTTTATCACTCTATAATTTTCCTTGGTTGTGGAAGGAAAACCGAGAGGTAACCACAAAACAACTTGCATATTGAAAGCTATCCATTCCAACCTAGAGAGGGATCTCTTTGATTACTTAGCCACAAAAAGGATTGGTTATTTAATAGGCACAATGGCTAGATCTCCATTTAAGTGAGCTTTTCAAAATATGGTGTTATGGTTGAGAGAAACACCCATTGGGCATGAACTCATAATAAAGCATCAAGGCTTTCAAACTGGGTAATCTGAACAAATGCACTTGAAATGTTAGGTATCTAGCAACATGTCAGTCATCAAAGATAATGCAGTATGGTGGTGAGAAGAAATCAACACATCAATTATAACAGAGAACCTTTCAGTGGATGAATTATGTTACAATATCAGAAGATTAATGTAGGAAATTGAATGTGAGATAAAGAGCATCAACAATGAATTCTCTATCTATAATTATCCATTCAAAACAGAAGAATAAACATCATGATCAACAAAGATAGGAAATATTTACAAGGAAAAAAAAACTACATACTACTAACACAAGAATCTATGAGGCAAATATTCCAATCCTTCAGCTTGAAAGTTTTCATTAATATCATAAAACAGACACAATATCCAAAGAGTCTTTTTTCTTAAGTCTCAAACCCATTCTCCCTCATTTCCTTCCCCATATATAGAATTACATTTCATTCTAAATCAATAGAGTCAAAATATTTAGGGTTTCTCATTCTATAAGGAATTACAATGAATTAATAACTAATTGCAACCAACTCCTATATTTTAGAGTTTAATTTCTTAACTAACTAATGCAACCACAACATATTTCAATTACATGTCTTTAATGGAAAAATAATTTATCTTTCAATCATGACGATGACTTGACAAACTAATCACATATGGCAACCGAATATGATTTGACATGGGTCGACTGTGTGATTTCGCAGCGACCAAGAGACTTGCTGCAAATTCTTTGTTTCAGCAGTTTTGCAAAAAGTTGTTTTGAAATCCATGTTCATGATTGTTGATGCTGCAAAACTACTCTAGGATTGATCTAGCATCTCCAAAATTGAGCAGAACTCACAAAAAAATAACATGATATATATTGATTATTACCAAATCATTCCACTTCCACTTGAGCCGACAAATCCAGATTCTTCTTTACAGTTTGTTCCTTCCTCAACTTATCATTTTCCTGTAATGTTTTCTTATGTCTGCATAATTTTTTTACTTGTTTTTGTAGAGGCATAGATCTCTTAACCATCCTCTTGTTTTTTTCCAAGGCTCCTTCACACAAATCCAAGTGTTCTGCTATCTTTCTTTTCATTTCTCTTTTTTTTCCCTTAGTTGTACAATCACAGCCTGAGCTTCCTTTAATTGTTTCCCGAGTCTTCTAATTGTCAAGTTATCTTGTTCTGAAGGAGATTGAGCTTCAACAACATTTCCAGTAGCACACTGAAAAGATATCTCAGGTCTGGTCTCTTCATCATGAGTTTGTCTCCTTGTTGTTGATCTGGTCATAGGTTTGCTAAGTTTTTATTTGTCAAGTACTTATAGAATAAACATCGCCTTTTTAATTGATGAGGGTTGGAGTGCCATAATTTCCTCAGCTTCATGACAGAGAGATGCCTCATCTGTAGGATTTAGCTTCTTCATAGCTGACCTAGTTAGGGGTCTCTTAGGTATTTCCATTTATGTTTCTTTAGGACTGAAAATAAGTTATTTCCCTTCCATCTTGCTTCTCTTACTATCAGGGGTTTATTCAATGTTTTTAGTTATCTTTATACATTATTCCAATGGTCCTTTCCTTCTCCTTGGATTTTTTTGTTGGCTGTAGTTTCAAGGGTTTCAATTTCAACAAGTTGTTGTTCTTTATCTTTTCCTCTTTTCCTTTTTAAACTACTAGAATATGTTTGAACTATTTATTTATCTGAGGGAGAGGTTATCTTCTTAGATTGTGGAGTATTAATTCTTTCTGCACAAAATCATGTTGTGGACAAGAAGGAATCCCAATCTCAATTTGTTTTTCTTAGCTCCTCAAGGACTAAAAGTTTAATAAGGACGAAATGAAAGAAGTTGTGTTAAACTTGCTTGGATTTTAACTCAACCTTATCAGACATTTTACCCATACTTCTATAGAGAAAGTAAGGTAAGTTGATATATTCCTTACTCGTAAAATGCATGAGAAGTCGGATTGTGATACACGTAAGCCACATTGAAACGCCCCTCACAGGTAAAATATTTTTGAATCGCATGCAACAGTTTGTCATGATGCTCCAACATATGATTACTTGTTACTCTAGCTAACAAATTTTGGTTCTGATACTTTGGCTTAAAATAGTCATTATAGTATGAAGAATCCAGAGCCATCCCCTTGAACCACTTCTCACCTTGGAGGGGTATTTTTGTAGTTGTTGCAATTGTCTGCTCTATGACTTGAAATTCCAGTGATCCAACTCTTGTTTTGACTCCATCAAAAATCATGGAAAATTGCTTGGCTACCTCCATGTCACCTCCCTACAAATCTTCACATAAGGTGAGGCATCCCACTGTTTGAAAATATTCTCTAAAGATGGGATTTGAATCCAGCAATTGCAAACCCTGGGGTTCAAACCTCACTATATCGACCCCCTTGTATATCTTCTTATTTTTCTTGTCATGTTGCATTGTTTTTGGTAGAGAGTAATATGATTATGGTGGGCACAAGGGTAGAAAATATTAAGCAGCATACAAGAAATAAGAAACATGGATTTAGCAACAAACTGAAAATTTCACATTGAGCTACAATTTTGTAGCGAACCAAAGCTTTGATGATTTTTAAAAAGTAAATAACACATAAACCTAAAATATGATTGACAAATACAACACTGACTCCCATGAACTTACTCCCATGATTGCTTACCGTTACGAAGATAGGGTAATTCTGCAGTTATTTGACATTGACAGTTGGGACGTTGCGAAATGCTAGGAGGTTTTGCAGAGAAATATAAATTGATTGGTTGTAAGTATTTCAAAGGTACAATTTAGATAAGAAATCATAATTAACCTTGAATACATGTGATATCATGCTCTTGTGACTCTTTAAATACATAATGTAACAACTTAAGACTCACCCTCTTCAAATGATGACAAAGAACTATGGGATAGAAATGTGACAAAACTGACTTGACCTTGAACAAGACTAACCACTTACCTATGACTTGAGATGATTTTCTAATTCCCTTAGTCATGAACCAATCAAACCCAAAACTTGACTCATAAATGAGCAAACCCAAGACAAGTCATCATCGAATAGTAACCCAAGGACTTTGACACATGATTTTTAAAAGACCAAGATATGACTACAAGAATCATCAATAAACAAAACAAGGTGTTTTGACTTTCTAAATTTATACACACTAACATCAACGAACCCAACTTCCTTTGTTGTCGACACCAAGCACTGTCGTTAACACTCAGATTTCAAGTGGATCCTAAAGGAGATAACCAAGATCCATGTCCCAGGCGGGTGGTCGTGCTCATACATTGGATGCTAAAATCACCTTCATCACACAAAGAGTTGAATCTTACATGACAAAATACCTTGAGGATGCAGATCGAACATATAATAAAATTATCAAACGTGACTGTGTAAATTGGAAAATGGGTTATGTAGTGCGGCTTGCCGGTAACTTGGGTCCCCTTTAATCAATTAGTATGGGTAATTATGTAGTATCGATGAGGGAAAAGATTGAGATTTTGAGGGAGAAAATCCACACATAGAGACAATCGAATCTTAAAGAAGACTCTGCAACCATAGTTGCACTTTTATTTCCCCTCCCTTTTCGATAATACTTACGTGAAAAAAAAATCAAAGTGAAATGTTTCTCTGGTATGCAAAAAGAATATTAGAAAGACAATGATGCAACATATGGCCAAGATCGTTAAAGGCACACATTTTCATAATTGAACCAATATCGAAGAGATATTACCACTAAAGGCCAAGGCGAACCAGAGAACTTCGATGTTAATACTAAGGGAAACAAAGAAATAAGATTATGGTTGTGTCAGGTAAGACATCCTTTGCAGGGTAAAGAAGAAAGTCATAATTTGAGGGCAATGATTCCCTTCATGTAAGGTCGCAATATTAAAGGTGTCTTCAATGAAGTTCCACACATAAAAATGTATATATCACAAATCTACATTTAGATCACGCTAGATAAGAATACCATTTCGACAACCGTTAAATATACATATAATTTACATAGATTACCATATCATTATCCAAGATCATTCGTTCTATACCTTTCAATACACAAATCAATATTAAAACGATAAAATAACCAAAACGATTAAATACCATAACTAAAATATCATTGAAATATGAGGTTGATTTTCAATCTGGTAGCTTGTTCAACATTTTGTTTGCTTGTTAATCAAAGCGACTTCATCGGTACGCCTCTGCGAACGCTAGGGGTAATCTTCTTCCCCCTTATCCCCCCAAGCCACAAAGGGGTCATACGCATAATTTTATATCTATTTCTAGCTCAAGCTTTCCCTCGCAAGGAAAGGCTTCCACCTCTTATGCAAAGCTTGCAGCCTAACTCACACAAGAAAACTAGTCACAAGAAATTTTGACAGAATTTTAGTCATCCAACAATAGGGTACCTTACTCCTTCTTCTCCCTTCTTTTATACTAATTTATACCTTGACACTTGTCATTTCATGCATAATTAGATAATTTTTAATAATTAATTTAGATATTATTCACCCCCAACACATTTCACACTTCCCTCAAGTTGCACATGTTTATTTATTTTTAATTAAACAAGTTTTTTGAAATTTTTTCTCACCTCCACAATTAGTTCCTAGATTTTCTCCTAGTTGTCTCTTAATTCCCCAATTTCTTCTTTATTGTTTCTCCTAACTAATTTACTGTTGGAGTTTGATTAGGACTCTAACTCTAAGTTGACACCACATTTCCTCATGAAATAATTTATTTTAATTTAAACATTTATTTTATTAATTTCACGCACACATTGTGCATGTGTCTTAAAATTTTACTCTCTCTTTTCTAGTTTTTATTTACTCTAAATTTCCCTTATACCCATTACTATAAAATTTATTTAGGCATAAACATTTAGACTTAGATTTTATTATGTTTTTGGTTTATAAATTAATTTAAATTTATATTTTATTTTCTAATAAATTCTAAGTACTTGTTTTATTTTCTATGGTCTTCTAGATTTTTATCAACTTATTAATTTCATTCATGCGATGTGCCCTTCAAGACTCATTGACGTGTGCTTCAAGATGCATTGACGTGCTCCAAGGTGTCACTCGCCATTATTTATGTTTTTCTTTTTTTTACTTAGTTTGTAATTTTTCTGACACTTAGAGTCAATACTCCACTTGTCGGCCTTGTGTGAGACTAAAGGCTTACTAAGGAATAAGGAATTTGCCTTATTGTTTTCCCCTCAAAAATCCTCGTGAGAGACTGTCTCAGACTATCTCATTCTACCCTCACAGTATCATGAACCTCTCAGAAACAACGTAGTCGTTAACCTTCAGTTAAGGTCACGGTGGGAGCGATATTAGGCTGTGACTGGGACGGTGTCACGCCTCTCCCTAATCTATCTAATATATGTGTATGACCCATTTAATCCATATGTGAGTTGGATTATAAAGCATCACCATTCCTGCATCCACTGACAAAATAATATTAATAACTCTTATACATGAAATCCATAACTGAAATCATCATCGTAATACATGCATAATAAATAAAGTACTAATAATCAAAATCAAAAGTCCACTCCCTAACTCAATCCATAGTCCAAGGCATTCCATTGATGCCATCATCATCCTGATCATGTCATGTTTCTTGCACACCCAGGAAACCTCATCTTAATACCCATCAATGCTATACATCAACATAAATAACATATCAAATTTTCAATATTCAATTATAGCATAGACTTTAACTCATAAACCAAATCAACCAATCATATAGTACCATGTTTTAGCCCGATCACTTGCATGCAAATGTCCTCAAAGAATAAATCAATGTTATAAAATGTGATCAGTGAAATATGGATGTTACACTTTTGGATGATGACATCATTATAGGGTTTTATGGATATAGTGGGGTTTGTTGCCACTTGGATACCACATGATGTGACAGGGAACTTGATGATGTTTTTCACCTTGCTTGAACTCCTTGATGATGACATGTGGCCTTTGGAGGCATTCTCTATTCCCTTGAGGGATTGACATCACCACATGTGTGACCATATCGTTTATTATTTTTATGTTTTATCACTATATAGGATATTTTGAGGGATCGGCCCCACTTCTGGCATGTATGGTTGACATTTTACTCAATTATGTGGAAAAAATAGCACTAGGGTTTCCTTATAAATAATGCTAGTGCTAAAACTTTTTCTATCATCGACACATCTACTCACACTTGTGAGTGAGAGATCTAGAAAATTTTCTATCTACTCTCTTTTGTCTTTTGGATCTAGTTTTCATCTTTCGAGAAGGATTGTCTTGTGTATGCTTTTCATTTCTTGGATGATATCTTGTTGCAACTAGGTTTTCTCTTGGAATAGAGAATTGGATAAGTAAGTAATTTTTTTTAATGATATATGTCTTCTCATGATATAATGTGATAATTATTATATTGTTGCATGTTACTTTATTATAGTGAAACCCTAGGAAGGAGACATAAGCGTTTCTCTCCTTCCATACCTTTGCTTGTCCAAGATTTTGAAAGAATTAAGAGACCTGGTCTCTTGATAGGATTCAAATACATAAGTCCCAACAGAGGTTGTACCTTAGGGTTTTTATGTTAATCTATTTTAATCCTTAAACTAGATTATCTAGAAGGAGGAAAACGACACCTAGGGCCTAAGAGAGGTTGCACCCTAGGAATTTTTTTCTTGTAGGTTTTATTCCTAAGGCCTAATATAGGTTGCACCTTAGGTTTGAAAATTCATTATTATTGACCATATAATTCATTCTTCAAAGTGTTGCATGCTTGACTCCATATCCCTAGAAAGTAGACGACACTAGTCTTGATCTATTTTGGTGATGAAAATAATTGTAGAACTCTCTCTCTCTCTCTCTCAAAGAAATTTGACTAACTCTAACCCTATCAAACAAGTGAAATCAATTGTTGTTATTATAAATGTTTGCTACAACCATTAGGGCTTGAATTAATTATTGCATACTTACTTAATATTGTGGCTAAAGATACTCAGAATCATTTTTTAGCAATTACATGTTGTTGCACTTTTTGAAGGCTTAATTCTAAAGCATAATTGCTAATTTTTTGGTTGTTTTTACCTATTGTTGTTACAAAACATTCATTACTGCTACATGTTGTTCCTGAGTTTATACTTAAGGCTCAAAGCATAATGTCGAGCATCAAGAAATAAGAAAAGTTTTAATATTCACTTTTTCTACCTCAGTTGTATGAGAAAATATCCCTTAAATGAATTAATAGTATAACAACTCAGAGGTCGTCTTCTGTGTCTGAGTTAAAATTAAAAGCATGGGGTGTAATGAGAGAAAAACATAAAGTTGTTAGAAAAAGAAAGGCATCTATTACAAAAGAATCTTACTTCTCTACAGAAGAAGAAAATAGATAATATAACCTTAAATGAAGCATAAAATGTAGCAATCTAATTAACTCACTGGTCTTGTATTTACTAACAGTAAAACATAGGAAACATTGTGTGTTATTAAATTACTAAATGAAATGTAACCACAATAGATGTTGTACTAAATTGTGATCAAGCATTCATCAAGGAGATATATAAATAGATATTGGAATGTGGAAAGACAGAAGAACAGATAACTCAAATGAATGAAATGTGGAATCTCTGGTCTGTATTTGTATTAATCCTCAATGAGGAGAGATTTATCAATTACATATGGAAAAAATCAGCCTTTTGTTCATCTTTTCAATATGTATTTATACAAAATGATTTTCAACCCTAGGCGGTTGGAATTCTCATTATTTCTAACAGGTGACGGTTACAAAATTAAAGACTTGGAACACTTTGCTTAGCTTTCCTTTGTCTCTTTCCCATGCAGTACATATTACCCCATTGGTTCTTTGAGGTACTCCCTTTTTCTCACTCAAGACATTCGACACACCTGCTTACCAATTGTGCTACTAGTCTAGAAGGTTTTGTCACATCTTTTGCCTTAAAAAGATACAACTTCTTTTGTAATTGTGGAAGCCTGTCTTCTATCCTTTTATCTTCAAAAGTCATTGAATATAACTGTAAATTTGGATTTACCAGCCATCTATCTATCTGAGCGGTGTCAACTTTCTTTAGCTATGAAATTCCAGATTGAGCTTCCTCTAAGATTTATTTGATGTCAAGTTGATGCTTTACAATGTCGATTTGTCCTAGTATTTCAGAACAATCATCCTTTCCAAGGCCTAGTGATTCCTTATTAAGAAGATGAAAAACCTCTTCACAATCCTCTTTTATTTCCTTGGTCGTTCTTTTACTCTCGGCTATATTGGCCTCCCATGTATTTAATATTATATCACCTCTGATCTTCTCTGCAAAAGTCAATCTGGGAGTTACAGATATTTCTTCTCTAACCGATGATACGACCGCTTCTTGAAAAGTGCTCTGAGCTGCAGTAGCCTCTCTTTCTCGGAAACCAATATTATCCAATGATTGGTTTACTTCCCGAAAATGATTTTGAATGATTTCTACCTTAGTAAAGAAGCTTTGTTGTGTTATTTCTAGTTTCTTTAGCACTTCCAATGCTTGAGCTCGAAACATTGCTATATCCACAACCATTTTCTCAGTGGAACTGACCTTGTCTTGTAATTGTTTTACCAACTCATCTTGTTGGATATCCCGTCTTTCACTTACTTCCACATTCTTATGCATCTCATCAAGACTAGACTTGAGAAGTTGGATATCTTGTCTATCACTAGATCTAGCCTGTTCAAGCCCTTTATTGACTTCATCTCTGACATTCTTTTTTGCAGTCCTTATTTGATTTTTCAACTGACTTATCGTCTGATACTTTTGCTTCAGTATTTCTTTCAGATTATCGACTGAGAATAGGTTAGTTGTTGCAAAAGATCCCAAAGAGCCTACTAACTATGTAGCAAAGTCTTCTTCTTCCAAATTGTGTCCATCCAATAGTATCCTATGCTTTTTAACAGTTGCACCTTCTTTCTGGTGCATTTCTTTCTTCACCACAGCTTTCCTTTTCTTACTGAAAAAGAAATAGGAAGGACGTATCTCTTCAATAGGGATAGGCATGATATATCCTATGAATATTACCTCTGCATTAGGGTTCCCTCTAGTGAACTTTAATGGCATGACAAACTGAATGGGGTTGTCGATTTCTGTGGATAACTGTTTTTTGGTTCCATCTGTAGTTGATTTATCTGGTGAAGACAGTGGCCTTTCTTCTCCTTTCTTTGTTAGTGTCTCTGCTTGATATTTGGCCTGGTTATCTGATGCCTTTGTCACCGGGGTATCTTCTTTCTGATTTGAGACCTCAGATTTCTCTAAGTTTTCCAAGGCTTCTTGCTTTCTAGAGCTTACGGCTTCTGGATTTTGGGTCTTTGTTTGTTGCGTAGCTGGAAACATTGGGTTTTCTCCTTGTAATAATTTTGGAAGGATACTTAATCGGTGCCTTTGTAAGTTGTAAAAATTAATCATTTGATCAGGTGATAGAGATCAAACTCAGCTTAGAAATTCTTGGTAAGATTTCACCCCTCGGAACATTTCGTCTTGCGGGGACTCTTCATGTTCATATTTTTTTAGATTCCAACTGGCCATATGGTTACCCACGAACTTCTGTAGGTCGTGCTTCTTGAATTCAATGTTAACCATCTTTATTTCTTCTAAGGCCGCAGCCTCCACTTTGGAGTGGTCGAAATCTAATAAAGAAAATGAACCAGTCTGTAAGGGAAAATATGGCCATACCTTTTTATGCACTGCTTTGAGTTCTTTGCTAATCCCGCTGAGTATTGTTTGTCATGCGACCTCGCGGCACACCAGTCGGTCTGGAAAAAATTGAGGTAAAGCATATGGGGGAACTGAACAACCGAAAACTCGGATATAAGAGAAGTGTTCCTCAATGTACCAGTCTGCCACTTTATCCAGGTTAACCACAATTTTGTCTGAGATTCTAGGAGGTGGGTGACCAAATATAGCAATCTGCATCGACACTATTACCCAGTTACAGATTTCACAGAAGAAATATTTTGCCTTATCTTCCCATAATTGTGAATGATAATATGGATTGGTTTTGTGCTATTGGGAGTCCAGCTCCAACCCATCATCGAGAAAGGCATCATGAAATAGATGGCATCCATCACATAAGCTGACATGAAGAATGAAGTTGATTTCCCCTTGGCTTTCTTTGTCTGGTATTCTGTAATTTCACTAGCCAGACTGTTTGACAATATCTTGGCCCAGTCGAAAGAATAGCCTTCCACCATTGTGTGTGTATAATGGGTACCCATGGTAGAAACAAATGGGTTGTGTTCTATTTTCCATAGATTCTGCACATCATCATGGCTATATACATGAACTGCGGTTCTAGCGTTGAGATTGAGTATATGCCATGAGAATCGGCTCTGAAATTTTCAGGGTGTGAACACCAATCCTTGATCAAGTCGGAAAGACTCTTTCCATATTGATCTCACTCCTTCTTGTCAAAATTCACTAGAAAACTGGCATTGTAAGTGAAGTTTGGTGTTGAAGATAGTTTATACATCACCTGTATGTGTTCCAGCCGAAATGACCCAACAGCTACCTTTTGAGAATTAAATATAGTTCTAGTTGGGATATCCACATGATCTACTGCCCATCCAATGTTAAGAACCAAATATCAATATAGCATAGAAAAACCTCAGAATAAGTACTCAATGCCTTGAAAAAGAGAGAAATTTAGATAATAAGCCTCTTCGAGGGGGAAACCTCCTTATGCCCACATAAATGTACAATTCCAAGATGATTCCAAATGAAAATGTCTCCTTGGTATATATAGGAGACTAGGAGGTATAATTACAATTAATGGAATAAAGCCGACATAAATAAAATAACATTGACTAATGTAATATGCCCCAATTAAGGGGTAATGAGCCAATATTAGGGCTTAACATGCCCCTCCCCTTGAGACAAGTGTTGTCCGCAATGCTTGAGTAACTTTGGATGCTTCTATATAAAAGACTCATATTCCCAAGTGGAATCTTCAGCCGGTAGTTTCCTCCATTTAATGAGATACTCTGAAATGGATCTATTCCTCAGCTGGCGAACTCTTGTGTCAGTGATGGCTTCAGGCTCCAATATGATTTTTCCTTCCTCATCAAGTTCCAGAAATATAGTTTGAACTGGGATCTTGTTGCCTATAACCTTCTTTAAGCATGAAACATGAAAACCTGGGTGTACTTGTGAAGATGCAGGCAACTCCAATTTGTATGCCATAGTACCAATCTTTTGCAACACCTTATAAGGGACATAGTACTTTGGTGATAATTTATTATCCTTTTTGGCTTGCTTGAGGGACATTTGTTTGTATGGTTGTAGTCTTTAAAACACCCAATCCCCTACTTCAAAACTTCTTTCACTATGATGTTGATATGCTTGTTGTTTCATGCGATTCTGTGCCATGGTCAGGTTGTCCTTTAAGATTTGGAGAACCTGTTATTGATGCTCGATGTGATCTTCCACTGCTTGAACCTTAGATTTTTCTTTTAGAGAAGAAGTGATGGAAGGAGGGTGGTATCCATAGAGTGCCATAAATGGAGTCATTTTTGTTGCAGTATGAAAGGAAGTGTTATACCACCATTCTACCAAGGGTAACCATTTGAACCATTGTGTTTGTTTATCAGAGACAAAGAAATGAAGGTAGCCTTCCAAAAATTTGTTCACTATCTCAGTTTGCCCATCAAATTGAGGATGATAGGATGATCTATGGGCCAATTGAGTACCCAAACAAGAAAACAATTATGTCCAAAAATGTCCAGTGAATATGGGATCTCTGTCACTTACAATAATCTTTGGGCTACCATGTAGCTTTTGAACTATCTCCATGAATGCAGTGGCAATTGTACTAACTTTGAAGGGATGAGAGAGTGCAAAAAAGTGTGCATACTTGGTCAGTCTATCAACAATCACCATGATGACACTCTTTCCTTCAGACTTCGGTAACCCTGTGATGAAATCCATGGAAACCTCCTCCTAGCGCTGACTTGGGATGACTAATGGTTGTAAAAGACCTGGGGTCTTAATTGTTTCCACCTTATTTTGTTGGCAAAACAAACATTCTGCCAAAAACCTTTGAACATTAGTTTTAAGGCCATCCCAAAAGAAATCCTTCTTGACTCTATGGTAGGTTTTCAAAAATCCTGAGTGCCCTCCTACTGGAGAGGTGTGCAATTCCAATAATACATTTTGTTTGAGTTGGGAGTTCTTACATAAATATAAGTGATCTTTGTACCATAGTGAATCATTTTTCCATGTAAATGTATCTGATGCACTGGAATCTTGATGCAACCTTTGAATGAGAGTCCACACTTTTTTGTCATTCTTCCATTCATCCCTTGCTTCTATTATCCAATCGGGTTGGATGATCGAGATATCAGAGAGAAAGGCCTCAACATCTCCATCCTTTCTTGAGAGTGCATTTGCCACAACATTTTGCTTCCCCTTTTTATAGACGATTTCAAAATCATAACCCAATATCTTGGTTACCCATTTGTGTTGTTCTTCTGAAGACAGTCTTTGTTCTAAGAAGTATTTAATACTATCATGATCTATTTTGACCTTGAAGTGCCTACCTATTAGGTAAGGACGCCATTTCTTCAATGCATGTAGTATTGCCATCATTTCCTTCTCATAAATGGGTTTGTGTAAGTCCTTTCCCTTGAGTGGTCAACTTTCAAAAGCCAGGGGCCTTCCTTCTTGCATTAGGACAACACCAATTCCATTTCCTGAGGCATCACATTCCACAATAAAGGTTTTTGTGAAGTTTGGAGTGGTCAAGACAGGAGATTTGCACATCACCTCTTTAAGTTGTTCAAAAGCTTTAGTTTCCTCTGGAGTCCATGAAAATGCATCCTTCTTAGTTAGTGTCGTTAAAGGTGCTACTATTCTTCCATAGGGTTGAACAAACTTGTGGTAGTAACCTGTCAAACCCAAAAATCCTCTAAGATTCTTCAATGTTTTGGGAATCGGCCAGTCCATCATGGCCTTAATCTTGTTAGGGTCTACCTTAAGACCTTCATGAGATACAATATGACCCAAATACTCTACCTCCTTCATTCCAAAGAAACATTTGGATGGTTTGGCATATATTTGTTGCTCCTTTAGTAGTTGTAGAACCTTGTCAACATGTCCCACATGATCCTCCCAAGACTTGCTATAGATTAGTATATCATCAAAAACTACTAACACAAATTTTCGAAGGAAGGGCTTGAAAATGGAATTCGTCAACCCTTGGAATGTGGAAGGTGCATTTGTAAGGCCAAAAGGCATGAACAAAAATTCATAATGGCCTTCATGAGTTAGGAATGTTGTTTTGGGGATATCTTCTTCCTTCATTCTAATCTGATGATACCCTGAACGGAGATCCAATTTTGTGAAATAGATTGCTCCATGTAGTTCATCTAAAAATTCATCAATGACGGGAATAGGAAACTTATCTTTAATAGTGATCTTGTTAAG
>ML787487.1:75960-102473 GCA_009831015.1 Picea engelmannii | reverse complement strand
CACCACCCATGGGTATAAAAATCATTGGACTATTCATTACATATTCCCCCATAGTAAGATTGATCTTATTGAATTTTCTTTAACAATTGATAGTTCCTCCATCTGCAATCATTACTTGAAACTCTGGCGCTGGATATACAAAGAAATTGAGAGCTTTGGATAATTTATAGTGAATGAAATTATGAGTACTACCATAATCAATTAGGACTACTACCTTTTTCTTTTTGATGTATCCTTCGATCTTGAGGGTTTGAGGAGTGTTAATTCCATCCAATGCATTATATGATATCGTGGGAGTCAACTCTTCAGACGAAATTTCTTCTACGTTTTCATCTTGAAATGGTTCTTGTTCTTCTTCTTCTTCCTCTTCACAATCTATGTAGAATAATTTCTTCTCACCACACTTATGTCCCTTACTGTACTTGTTGTCACAATTAAATCATAAACCTTTTACTTTTCTTTCCTCCAATTATTGAGGTGTCAACCTTGTAGGTTGAGGTGTTTTAGAAGAAGGAGCATTATTCTCTCTATAGATGTTGGGAATGGTCCTTCTAGTAGCCATAGCCATAATTTTACTTTCAACATTTCTTGCCACCTTAAATGCATTCTCTAATGATTTGGGTTCCCAAAGGAGAACCTCATGTTGAATGTTATTCTTTAAAGTTCCTATGAATACATCAATCAAGTGCTCATCTGAAATATCTGTTACCTTTATATTCAATATTTGGAAGTTCTCAATGTGCTCTGTAACTGAACCCTTTTGCTTGATATTTATCAATTCGCTAAAGAAGGTATTGCTCCTTGTATCCTCATAGTGTTCTATCATTTCTTCCATAAAAATTGTCCAAGTGATGAGTGATTTGCGAGAACAAAGCCATCGATACCATACAAATTGATTGGGTTCTAAATATAAAGAAGCAATTTGTACCTTTTGTGTATGTGGCACATTATGTAGATCAAAGAATTGCTCCATCTGAAGTATCCATGTGATTGGGTCCTTGCCATCAAACTTCCTCATATCGATCTTAGGAACGTGGTTGGTCTTCAACCCAAAGTTGGAATTTATCCATTCTTGATTCACATTCCTTGTGACCTCATCATGAATTTCATGGGATACATTTTCACTTTCAGGTGTCCTCTCGATTATGAAATTATTCAATCCTTCCATGATCTCCCCTTTTAAACCCTCCATCATCTCTTGTAGTTCATCTTTTGTTACTGTCTTCTTTTGTAAATCATTTATGTCCCTATGCATTTCTTCACCTTCATCAAGAGTCCATGTAAGATTATCTGGAGGCTTATTTGGTGTATAAGTTCCCTTTTTGGGTGGCATGTTGGGCAAGTATCACTTTTGAACCTTGATTTTGAGGTGGTTCTGCTAGACAATATTTCTTCTGCTGTATCTTCAAAGTTTCGGCCCTTCTAGGTATGAAAATTTATTTTTTGTATTTCTCTGATATTTATTCTCTACAATGCCACAAGTCTGATCAAAATTGGATGTGCCAAGTGGAATTTACGGTAACTGCCCCACAACTTGCTGATTTTTTGGCCTTTCTGGGACATGTCACTTGTATAGCGTGCCCCGCTCAACATAATTGATATAAAATTCTGAAAATCGTACCAAAAATACTAAAGACTTTCCAATATCCAATGAAACTAGTCTCATTCAATTTGGATACACTAGGAAGAATTTATGATTGTTTTACCTGGAACACCTTCTTGAAACTAGTCAATAGGACTAGTCAGATACCCTATCTTCCACAGGGTGTATCTACAAATGTAAGATGACCCAGAATATGAAATGTTTACCACATATACCTTACTAATTTCTCTAAATATCCTCTGGATTTCAGGGTCTGAAATGTTACAGAAAACATTTTATAGCAAAAATTCCTCAATGACTCAGTTCAGGATGACTCCATAACCCTATCTTTCACAGTCTGTATCTCCGAAATTATAAGGCCTCGGGATCTAAAATTTTAACCCAACGTACCTTGATCCGTCTACTAAAAATTCTCCAAGCCTTTCCTTTTGAAACATTGTAGAAGAAAAGTTATAGAGAAAATTCCAAGGTGTCTCAGATGTAGCAGCGAAACCCCAAGACCTTGAGCTCTGATACCATATGTTAAGAACCAAATATCAATATAGCATAGAAAAACCTCAGAATAAGTACTCAATGCCTTGAAAAAGAGATAAATTCAGATAATAAGCCTCTTCAATGGGGAAACCTCCTAATTCACACATAAATGTACAATTCCAAGATGATTCCAAATGAAAATGTCTCCTTGGTATATATCGGAGACTAGGAGGTATAATTACAACTAATGGAATAAAGAAGACATAAATAAAATAACATTGACTAATGTAATATGACCCAATCAAGGGGTAATGAGCCAATATTAGGGCTTAACATCCAATCATGTCATTGTAGGGTAAAATCCTCGGCCTTGTTGCTACCTTATGCATCTTTGACTGAGCAATAATCACGTATTTGGTAGATAAGTCTTATTTTTCGTTGTTGCTTGAATCATCATGGAAATTTACCAGTTCGTACTGTAGGATGTTGAATACATGAGTCTAGGTTTTAACTATGTCTATACTTCTGGGTGAGGTGTCGGAGAAAACCTCTGAGCTCTAGCCTGAACTCTCACCAGTTGCTTTAGCTACTTTCCATGGCGACATGGTAGCAGTTCTCAAAAACTTTTAATTTGTCACAGAAAATGCACAGGACTGAGTATCACGCTAAGCAAGTTCTACCAAAATGCGAATGTAATTAAAAATGAGAAATTCTTTCTTACCTTAAATGCATCGACCCACAAATACCTTTACTGACAATGTGTTTAATTTTTTAAATAAAAATATTTGGGCCTTAAAGAAGGATCTTATTTGGGATCATTTCCCAGGCTAGCCTTTAATGTCATTAATGATCAATATTTCGTGACTGGGAAAATATGAATGAAAATTGAAATCACCCATATCAAAAATCAGCATAAACTCAATAGTTAAATAAGAATGCTTTATTTTGTTAATAAATCGAGTTTACATTGTTAATTAATTCTGTTTAACCTTAATCCTTTTCGGGGTTTCAGGTCCCGGGTTAACCTATTTCAATTCAAGCTCTGATCCCCAAATCGTGAAATCATGATTGATTAATTAATATTAATCATGTTTAACTTTTGTAAATAATCACGATTATTTAAGGGTTTCGCGACTTCGGGTATCGGGATTTTAAGTTATCATTCGAGGCAGGATTCCCGAAACACGAAGTTGCGATAAGGATTAATTATCTTAAATCATTTTAATTGTTTAATTAAACTGATTCAACTTAAGCTAGTTTCGTGACTTCGCATATCGGGACTTTGGGTTTCTTTATATGTCTAACTGTTAGTATTGTGAAACCTCGAAACCTGACACTTTGAAGGTTGTATTAGTGATTTGAATTTTTCATAAAAGGGTGGCTCCATAACTCTTAAGGATTTCAAATCGTTGGATTAATCGGAAGTCTTCATCGACGGTGGTATCCAAGTATGCATTTATCCTTATTTAAACAAGAATGAGACTTATTTAAGTCTAAAGTTTTAGAAAAATATATATGTTTAAAAACTATACATTGATTTCCTACTATAAATTTGCAACAACAATTGGTTTTAATGATTATCTAGTGTCTAAAGGTGATTGGAGAGCTATATAACTTGGTAATTGTCTATTATATGTTTTGGATTGTTTCTTGTGTCATATAGGTGAACCAATTACCTCATTTTCCTCTTGACCTCTCCTAGACCTAGCTTCTAACATCTAAGTGACTGAGATAGGGGGTTGTAGGCTTGGAAAATATTTCTACTTGATCCCTTGAGGTCACTAGGGAATCATCCCTTGTGTTGGACCTCCTTCCATCACTAAAATGAGGGAAGCATATACCTAGGTGACAATGGTAGAGACTTCCAATTATTACATGAGATAGGTATCTTATGGGGGGATTTGCAGAAGTACAAAACCTATGATAACAATACTCATGATTATTACTAGGGGTCTATGCCAACTACACCTTATTGTTATATTATTTCCTCCTAACTACCTAGTGGGTGTATTTCATTATTATGGCCACATTACATTATCCCCTTGGGTAACTTCCTAGGTATCCCATTTATCCTCCCTAGGTATATTACATTACATCCCCCATCGTATGTTTAATACCTAGAACATGAAAGGAAGCCATATAATATTATTTCTAATTAATGTTGTTAAGAACCAAATACCAATATAGCATAGAAAGACCTCAGAATAAGTACTCAACGCCTTGAAAAAGAGAGAAATTTAGATAATAAGCCTCTTCGAGGGGGCAACCTCCTTATGCCCACATAAATGTACAATTACAAGATGATTCCAAATGAAAATGTGTAACACACCCACCATGGGGATAGAAAATTTTTGTCTTTCATTCCTTATTCTTGAGGGACAACACTCCCCAAGATTCTAAGGAGCCTAGCGCAAACCCTCCTTTCCCTTTAAAGTCCCTCATATGACCGTGAATATTCCCACAGTCCTTACCGAGAAGGCACTTCTGATATTCCGATACGGGGAGTCATGAGGCAAGCGATCCCTTGCTCTCTTGACTTTCGAAGGGCCAAAACCCAAAATGGACCTAACCGCTTATCGAGATTAACAAAAACCTAAAATAAGTTTAGTACTCTACCCTTTGGGGTTTCCTCCATCGGGATTTCGAGATGTGCGACGACAGGAGGTCTCGCACCTGGGTTTCCCGAGAGTCAAAAATTCGAAACCTACATGCATGTATATATTTATCGCTCAGCCTATTTCGAGGTTTCCTCCATCAGGATTTCGAGATGAGCGACGACAGGAAGTATCGCACCAGGGTTTCTCGGGGGCCGAAACTCAGAAACACCAAACTCTAAACATGCTCCACTATTTTCATGGTTTCCTCCATCAGGATTTCGGGATGTGCGATGACAGGAGGTCTCGCACCTAGGTTTCCCGGGAGCCGAAACTCTAAAACACCAAACTCTAAAACACCAAACTCTAAACATGCTCCACTATTTTGGGGTTTCCTCCATCGGGATTTTGGGATGTGCGACGATAAGAGGTCTCGCACCTGGGTTTCCCAGGAGCCAAAAATCTGAAACACCAAACTCTAAACATGCTCCACTATTTCCAGGTTTCCTCCATCAGGATTTCGGGATGTGCGACAATAAGAGGTTTCACACCTGGGTTTCCCGGGAGCCGAAACTCCGAAACACCAAACTCTAAACATGCTCCACTATTTTGTGGTTTCCTCCATCGGGATTTTGGGATGTGCGACGACAGGAGGTCTCGCACCTGGGTTTCCCGGGAGCCGAAACTCCAAAACACCAAACTCTAAACATGATCCACTATTTCGGGGTTTCCTCCATCGGGATTTCGGGATATGTGACGACAGGAGGTCTCGCACCTGGGTTTCCCGGGAGCCGAAACTCTGAAACACCAAACTCTAAACATGCTCCACTATTTCTGGGTTTCCTCCATCAGGATTTCGTGAGTCAGGATTTTGAGACTAGCGAATACATGGGGCTCGCACTTAGGTGCCCCGGGTGCCGAAATATCGAAATATAATAACTTCTCCACACTCTATCTTTTTGGGATTTCGCAAGTCAGGATTTCGAGACTTACGAATACAAGGGAACTCGCCCTTGGATATTCTGGATGCCAAAATACTGAAATATCAGGATTTAGCTACACGCTGTCATTTTGAGATTTCGCATGTCAGGATTTCAGGACTTGTGAGTACAAGGGAATTCGCCCTTGGGTATTCCGGGTACTGAAATGCCGAGATATCGTAACTTATCTGCACGCTATCGTTTCAGGATTTCGCAAGTCAGGCTTTCGGGACTTGCGAGTACAAGGGAACTCGCCCTTGGGTTTCCTGGATACCGAAACTCTGAAATACCAACTCTTAAACCTGCTCATCATATTTTGGGGTTTCTTCCAACAGGATTTCGCAAGTCGGGGTTTCGGGACTTGAGAGTACAAGGGAACTCGCCCTTTGGTTTCCTAGATACCGAAACTCCGAAATACCAACTCTTAAACCTTCTCATCATATTTCGGGGTTTCTTCCATCGGGATTTCGCAAGTCGGGGTTTCGGGACTTGCGAGTACAAGGGAACTTGCCCTTGGGTTTCCTGGATACCGAAACTCTGAAATACCAATTCTTAAACCTGCTCATCATATTTCGGGGTTTCTTCCATCGAGATTTCTCAATTCGGGGTTTCGGGACTTGCGAGTACAAGGAAACTCACACTTAGGTACTTTGGGTGCCAAAATACTGAAATGTCAAAGTCAAAGAGTACCATTCTCTCTCGTGCAGGGTTTTTACGACTTACGCCATAAAATCCTCCAGCAGATCCTTAGATAAACTTTCAAAAAGGGTGTCCCTATGGGGAGATCTATCCAGGGCATTACCTGAGACAAATAAGGGAATAAATTTCCCGAGAACAGACTTGAAAACTGAATCCATTCAAAACATATATATATATACATATGTATATGTTTACGTAAGCCATAGGTGGTCTTTCCAACATAAGCATGCGGTCCAAATATGTAGATATATATATATATATATATATATATATATAAGCCATAGGTGGTCTTTCCAATACAATCCTATAGCCACCATTTCTGATCAAAACGCCATACAAACAGTCTTATACCGAAACCATTCATAATTGCACAAACCATGAACATACATGTCAGCATATTAATTTCAAGATACGAGATATAACACTTATCGGAAAAACACCAGGTTTGATGCAACTGTTGAGAGGGGTGCTCGTTTCCACCCAACCATAGGCTCAACGATTCTGAATGGATTTAACACTAGCCATCCCCGAGCTTAGACCACGATGTTGTGATACTAAGTCTTTGTTCATCAGAAGTCGAGAACGAAGGTTACTCTCCTTCTTCTCTTCTTATCAATCACTCTGTATATTTTTCCAGAGTCCTTTTGATTCCTCCCCTCTTGTGATATATGTCGTGACTGGCCCCTTCCACACCTCTTTCCTACCTTTTCTTTTCCGGCGAGGTTGCATGTGGCACGAACACCCCCACAGTGGTCAGGTCTGAGGCTTCCATGGATGGTCAGTTCACCCCCATCCATCATTAACTCATGAGGATCCTCTTCACCTACCAACCTGGCGAGTAATTCATTTCGGGGCCAGCGAGATGCTCTTGATATTCATGCCAGTGAAGACCAAATACAGTATTGGTTTCAGTGGAAGTTAACGCCACCATTTCAGGAGCCTTCCACCACCTTTCATCAGCCATCGTGGTCTCTTTTCAACACATCCCCCTCCTAGAAGTCCTGCAACATATATTCATAACATTATTTACATTCGTCGACCTTTTATACTAAGGTCCATTCAAAATCACACCTTCTGATCTTTGAGTCTGCCATAGTTCTTGGCCAGTATAGTTATTTTTAGAGACTGGGGGAAACAGGGTGTTACAATTCCCTCCCCCTTAAAGGAACATCATCCTCGATGTTCTATCTATCATTATGACATGTATGTGAAAAGGTAAACAAAATCGGGTATGCCTGTTTCATGGCATCCTCCATTTCCCATGTAGCCTCATCTTGACCAAAATGTCTCCATTGCACCTTGACCTGTGCAATGGTTCGGTTCCAGAGCGAGGTTTCCTTTATGTCCAGTATCCATTGAGGTTCTGGTTGGAATTCTCCCTCCGGTTCCACCTGGATCACAGACCAGTCAATTATATGATTAGAATCATGTACATATTTCTTGAATAATGAAACATGGAAAACATTATGTTCTTTTACTATGGGAGGAAGTGCTAGCCTATAGGCTACAGGTCCCACTCTATCTAGAACCTCAAAGGGTCCACAATACTAAGGTGCCAACTTGACACAAGTTCCCATTTTCAGGGAACTCTTCCTGGGCCTAAACTCTGAGATATACATGATCTCCCGTCTTGAACTCTCTTGGAGTTCTCTTTTGGTCGGCGTAACTATTCTGTCGGTTCTGAGCGACCTTTAGGTTTTGTTTTATCTGATTCACTTGATGTTCCATTTCTTTCAACATGTCGGGTCCAAAAGAAATTCTATTTACGACATTACTACAACTGATAGGAGTGTTGCATGGCCTACCATAGAGGACTTCGAAGGGACTCATCTTTAAGGATTCTTGGTAGCCGTTGTTGTAGGCGAATTCCACCAGTGGCAGGTAGTCTTCCCACTTCTTGGGTTGATGCATTACATGCATTCTTAGCACGTCTTCTAGTATTTGGTTCACTCTTTCCGTCTATCCATCGGTTTGAGGGTGATAGGCAGTGCTAAACAACAACTTGGTCTCTAAACCCGCCATAAGTGATTTCCAAAAGTTAAAAGTGAATTTTGTGTCTCTGTCATACATGATCTCTTTTGGCATACCATGTAGTGTGAATATCTCTTTCATGAATACTTGAGCAATGTCTATTGCCTTGCAAGTCGACTTGATAGGGATAAAATGAGTGAACTTGCTCAATTTATCCACCACTACCATGATGGCGTCATTCTGTTTGGTCGAGGCTAGTAATCCGGTGATGAAATCCATGGAGATGGTTTCCCATTTCCATTATGGGATTGGTAGAGGTTGTAATAATCCTGCTGGGTGTCGGTGTTCTGCTTTTACATGTTGGCATTCTATGCATTTGGCTAAGTACTCATCTATGTCTTTCTTCAATCCAGGCCAATAGAATTGTTTCCTGGTGGCCGTGATCATCTTCTAGTATCTTGGATTGCCAGTATAGGGTCTTTTGTGTAGTTCATCCATTATGAACCTCTTCAAGTCGTCACAATCCGGGATATACAATCTATTTCTGTAAGTGAGAAGACCCCCTTCCATCATCTGGTAGCCTCCATACTTTATCCCTGTGGGTTCTTGTTGCAGGTATGAGGTCACGGTTTGGAAGAATGTGTCTATCTCTTGTGCATTTCTGACTCTTTCCTTGACATCCGTCTCGCGGGTTCTTACCTTTGCTAGGTGAATTGTTTTCATGCTTTTGCTAAGGGCATCAGCCACCCTATTTTCCTTTCCCTTAATATAATTGATTTAAAAATCAAACTCCCTGAGGAGGCCCATCCACCTAGCTTGTATGGCATTTATATTTGGTTGGTCAAACAAATATCGCAATCCACAGTGGTCTGTCATAAGTACAAACTTTCTTACCAGGAGGTAATGCCTCCACATTTTTAAGACGTGCCTATGGAGGCTAGCTCTAGATAATCGGTCACATAGTTGACCTCGTGCTCATTCAATTTTTGGGATTCATAGCAGACCACACTTCCTCCTTGCATAAGGACTCCTCTGAGCCCTTCCTTACAGGCATCTATGCACACGAGGAAGTCAGCTTCGGGATCAATGATCTTCAGCACGGGTGCATAGGTCAGTAGATGTTTCAGTGTTTGAAATATTTCTTCACATTTTTGTTTCCATGTAAATTTTGTCCCCTTTTTCTGGAGGGCAGTGATTGGAAAACCAATCTTGGAGAATCCTTTTATAAATCTCCTATAGTATCCTGCTAATCCCATAAAGGATCTGATATCTGAAACATCCTTCGAGGTAGGCCATTCCATGATAGACATGATCTTATCAGGGTCTACTGCTACCCCTTCTTCAGATAGGACATGGCCCAAGTAATGTATTTGCTTCTGGAAAAAGTCACACTTGCTAAATTTGGCATAGAGCTGATGTTCTCTTAGCACTTGAAGCACAAGTCTAAGGTGTTCCTCATGTTCCTCTCTATTCTTGGAGTAAATTAATATGTCATCAATAAAAACCAGCACAAATTTGTCTAGGAATTTGCTGAGCACATTGTTCATTAAGAACATAAAAGTGGCAGGGGCATTGGGCAATCTGAATGGTACTACCACAAACTCGTGGTGACCATATCTCATCCTGAAGGAAGTTTTGTGGATGTCTTCGCCCTTGATTCAGACTTGATGGTATCCAGATCTCAAGTCAATCTTCGAGAAGATAGAGGCACCTCCCAATTGATCGAACAAGTCATCGATCTTGGGTAAGGGGTACTTGTTCTTTATGGTTACCTTATTAAGTTGTCTATAATCTATACATAGTCGGAGGGTACCATCTTTCTTTTTCACAAATAGGATTGGTGCTCCCCATGGATACACGCTAGGCCGGATATAACCTTTATCAATCATTTGTTTCAGTTGTAATTTAAGCTCAAATAGCTCAGGTGTGCTCATCCTGTAGGGTGTCCTAGACACTGGCACCGCTACTGGTGCAAGTTCTATTGAGAAGTCAATGTCCCTTCTCGGAGGTAGACCCGGTACCTCTTCTGGAAATACATCTCTGTATTATCTCAGGGTAGGGTGGTCTTCGAGGCCTGGTTTTTTTCCTTCAATTATTTTCAACACCTGTATTGCATATAGGGGACATCCTTTTCGGCAATACCTTCTCATTTGTAGAGTTGATATTTGTCTTTTCGAGACAGGTTTTCGGATCCCTTGAAGGGTTATCATTTTTCCTTATTTACTTACACATTCTATGGTTTTACGGGAACAATCCAATCTAGATTTATGGGCGGCTAGCCAGTCCATACCAATCAACAAATCATACGATCCCAGGGGTAATATGTTAAGGGTTGCTTGGGGGGGAATTCACCCAACATTAAATGGCAGGCTGGTATGACCTTTGCTACCCTTCTTTTGGTGCCAGTGGCTAACTGTACCAACCATGGCTTGGTAGTTTTATGTGGGTGTAGTTTACACTTATCAACAATCTTAGGGGCTATATAACTCAAGTTTGAACCAGGGTCAATCAAAATAGACACTAGATGGTTGGAAATCATACCTTATATTTCCACCACTAAAGCTTGGTGGTCGGCTTGGTTATCATCCAAGGCTGCATAAATTTGCGGCACACTCCCGACCACATCATTGACGGTGGTAGCTTCCTGGATGCTGTAAATTATCTAACTATTTTGTTGTCGGTGTGGACAGTCGCTCAGTAGATGTTCTTCTCTGCAACCCCAACATTTCAAAGGTTCTCTCTTTGGGTTATCAGCCTTCACTCGTACAGATCCAAAAGTTTTATTTCCTCCCAAGGAGGGAAAGTTCTGCTGGTGTACACTCTGGGCTGGGAAGCTCATCCTTGAGTTCTTCTTATAGTTCTTAAATCTTGGGGATTTAATTCCCTTTCTCTGAAATCCAGAACTATTCTTTGGTTTCCATCCTTCACGAGTTTCTGTCCGATGTCCAAACTGTTCATGACAATATCTTGCCTTTCGGATAGTGCCTTCTAGGGTCTTTGGCTCATCAAATTCAATTATGTCCTGATAGTCCTTAGGTAGTCCGCTGATGAAACGTTGCACCTTTTCCTTTTCTGCTTTTATATAAGGTACATACGTCAGCAACTCGAGGAATCTGCTGACATATTCCTCTATAGTGAGTTTCTCGAGTTTGAGTTCATAGAATTCTTTAGTCTTTTCGTCGAAATATTTTTCCGACAGATACTTCTTCCGAAAGTATTTCTCAAGTTGTTCCCAAGACATTTCCTCTTCGCAAACCCCTTTAACATTCTTAATGTATTCCCACCAAATGGAATCCTTTCCATTCACATTGAAGGTGGCCTCTCGGGCCTTCAAATTTTTTGAGAAGTCATGGACTCTGAAATACTTCTTTAGTCCAAGCAGCCAGGCCTCTGCTTCCTGTCCCTTCTTTATTTCACCGTCGAAGGAGGGTGGTTTGGCCTTCCTGAATTCTTCAAATTTATGAACCTTGGAAATCTTTCGCTTCTTCTATCTTCTTCGGGAGTAAGAACTAGTTATGTTGCTAAAAGAGCCCTCCGAACCGCCACCTTCCTTCCCAGAGGAATCGTCCGCCGCTTGTCCTTTACCTCTGGGATGGACCTTTTTCGAGGTGCTCCTCTCAGGTGGCCACTGATATGACCATGTTTATGTGTCTCAGGTTCATGTTGCAATTGTCTTTGTATGTCGGATAAGCTCTGCAGTAAAACTACATTAATTTCTATTTGCTTCTCTTGTTCTTTCATCATCCTCTCATTGTCAGCCTTGCATCTTTGTAATTCAACCATGAGGCTCCTCATCGTCTCAGCTAGATCTGGAGGGGTCCCCACTATCCTCCTTTCATCAGACTCTTCATCTCTATTGTGGGAGCTTAGACCACGATGTTGTGAGACTATGTCTTTGTTCGTCAAAAGTCGAGAACGAAGGTTACTCTCCTTCTTCTCTGCTTATCAATCACTCTGTATATTTTTCCAGAGTCCTTGTGATTCTTCCCCTCTTGCGATATCTGTCATGACTGCCCCCTCCCACACCTCTTTCATGCCTTTTCTTTTCCGGCGAGGTTGCGTGTGGCATGAACTCCCCCGCAGTGGTCAGGTCTAAGGCTTCCATGGATGGGCAGTTCACCCCCATCCATCATTAACTCATGAGGATCCTCTTCACCTACCAACCTGGCGAGTAATTCATTTTGGGGCCAGTGAGCCGCTCTTGATATTCAGGCCAGTGAAGACCAAATACGGTATTGGTTTCAGTGGAAGTTAACGCTACCTTTTCAGGTGCCTTCCACCACCTTTCATCATCCATCACGGTCTCTTTTAAACACATCCCCCTCCTAGCAGTCCTGCAACATATATTCATAACATTATTTACATTCGTCGACCTTTTATACTAAGGTCCATTCAAAATCACACCTTCGTATCTTTGAGTCTGCCATAGTTCTTGGCCAGTATAGTTATTTTTAGAGACTGGGGGAAAGAGGGTGTTACAATTCCCTCCCCCTTAAAGGAACATCATCCTTGATGTTCTATTTATCATTATGACATGTATGTGCAAAGGTAAACAAAATCGGGTATGCCTGTTTCATGGCATCCTCCATTTCCCATGTAGCCTCATATGGGCCAAAATGTCTCCATTGCACCTTGACCTGTGCAATGGTTCGGTTCCAGAGCGAGGTTTCCTTTCTGTCCAGTATGCATTGAGGTTCTGGTAGGAATTCTCCCTCCGGTTCCACCTGGATCACAGACCAGTCAATTATATGATTAAAATCATGTACATATTTCTTCAATAATGAAACATGGAAAACATTATGTTCTTTTACTATGGGAGGAAGTGATAGCCTATAGGCTACAGGTCCCACTCTATCTAGAACCTCAAAGGGTCCACAATACTGAGGTGCCAACTTGGCACAAGTTCCCATTTTCAGGGAACTCTTCCTGGGCCTAAACTCTGAGATATACATGATCTCCCGTCTTGAACTCTCTTGGAGTTCTCTTTTGGTCGACATAAATTTTCGATCGGTTCTAAGCGACCTTCAGGTTTTGTTTTATCTGAGTCACTTGATGTTCCATTTATTTCAACATGTCGGGTCCAAAAGAAATTCTATTTACGAGATGACTACAACTGACAGGAGTGTTGCATGGCCTACCATAGAGGACTTCGAAGGGACTCATCTTTAAGGATTCATGGTAGCCGTTGTTGTAGGCGAATTCCGCCAGTGGCAAGTAGTCTTCCCACTTCTTGGGTTGATGCATGACATGCATTCTTAGCATTTCTTCTAGTATTTGGTTCACTCTTTTCGTCTGTCCATCGGTTTGAGGGTGATAGGCAGTGCTAAACAACAACTTGGTCTCTAAACCCGCCATCAGTGATTTCCAAAAGTTAAAAGTGAATTTCATGTCTCTGTCAGACATGATCTCTTTCGACATACCATGTAGTCTGAATATCTCTTTCATGAATACCTGAGCAATGTCTATTGCCTTGCAAGTCGACTTGATGGGGATAAAATGAGTGAACTTGCTCAATTTATCCACCACTACCATGATGGTGTCATTCTGTTTGGTCGAGGCTATTAATCCGGTGATGAAATCCATGGAGATGGTTTCCCATTTCCATTATGGGATTGCTAGAGGTTGTAAAAATCTTGTTGGTTGTCAGTGTTCTTCTTTTACCTGTTGGAATTCTATGCATTTGGCTAAGTACTAATCTATGTCTTTCTTCAATCCAGGCCAATAGAATTGTTTCCTGGTGGTCGTGATCATCTTCTAGTATCCTGGATGGCCAGTATAGGGTATTTTGTGCAGTTCATCCATTATGAACCTCTTCAAGTCGTCACAATATGGGATATACAATCTGTTTCTGTAAGTGAGAAGACCCCCTTCCATCATCTGGTAGCCTCCATACTTCACCCTGTGGGTTCTTGTTGCAGGTACGAGGTCACGGTTTGGAAGAATGTGTCTATCTCTTGTGCATTTCTGAATCTTTCCTTGACATCCGTCTCACGGGTGCTTACCTTTGCCAGGTGAATTGTTTTCATGCTTCTGCTAAGGGCATCAGCCACCCTATTTTCTTTTCCCTTAATATGTTTGATTTCAAAATCAAACTCCCTGAGGAGGGCCATCCACCTAGCTTGTCTGGTATTTAGCTTTGGTTGGTCAAACAAATATCGCAATCCATAGTGGTCTATCATAAGTACAAACTTTCTTCCCAGGAGGTAATGCCTCCACATTTTTAAGGCGTGCACTATGGCGGCTAGCTCTAGATCATGGGTCACATAGTTGACCTCGTGCTCATTCAATTTTCGAGATTCATAGAAGACCACACTTCCTCCTTGCATAAGGACTCCTCTGAGCCCTTCCTTATAGGCATCTGTGCACACAAGGAAGTCAGCTTTGGGATCGAGGATCTTCAACACGAGTGCATGGGTCAGTAGATGTTTCAGGGTTTGAAATATTTCTTCACATTTTTGTTTCCATGTAAATTTTGTCCCCTTTTTCTGGAGGGCAGTGATTGGACAACCAATCTTGGAGAATCCTTTTATAAATCTCCTATAGTATCCTGCTAATCCCATAAAGGATCTGATATCCGAAACATCCTTCGGGGCAGGCCATTCCATGATAGACCTGATCTTATCAGGGTCTACTTCTACCCCTTCTTCAGATAGGACATGGCCCAAGTAATGTATTTGCTTCTGGAAAAAGTCACACTTGCTAAATTTGGCATAGAGCTGATGTTCTCTTAGCACTTGAAGAACAAGTCTAAGGTGTTCATCATGTTCCTCTCTATTCTTGGAGTAAATTAATATGTCATCAATAAAAACCAGCACAAATTTGTCTTGGAATTTGTTGAGCACGTTGTTCATTAAGAACATAAAAGTGGCAGGGGCATTGGTCAAACCGAATGGTACTACCACAAACTCGTGGTGACCATATCTCATCCTGAAGGAAGTTTTGTGGATGTCTTCGCCCTTGATTCGGACTTGATGGTATCCAGATCTCAAGTCAATCTTCGAGAAGATAGAGGCACCTCCCATTTTATTGAACAAGTCATCGATCTTGGGTAAGGGGTACTTGTTCTTTATGGTTACCTTATTGAGTTGTCTATAATCTATACACAGTCGGAGGGTACCATCTTTCTTTTTCACAAACAGGACTGGTGCTCCCCATGGAGACACGCTAGGCTGGATATAACCTCTGTCCATCATTTCATTCAGTTGTAATTTAAGCTCAACTAGCTCAGGTGTGCTCATCCTGTAGGGTGTCCTAGACACTGGCACCGCTCCTGGTGCAAGTTCTATTGAGAATTCAATGTCCCTTCTCGGAGGTAGACCCGGTACCTCTTCTGCAAATACATCTTTGTATTCTCTCAGGGTAGGGTGGTCTTCGAGGCCTGGTTTGCCGCCTTCAATTGTTTTCAACACCTGTATTTCATATAGGGGACATCTCTTTCGGCAATACCTTCTCATTTGTAGAGTTGATATTTGTCTTTTCGAGACAGGTTTTCGGATCCCTTGAAGGGTTATCGTTTTTCCTTATTTACTTACACATTCTAAGGTTTTACGGTAACAATCCAATCTGGATTTATGGGAAGCTAGCCAGTCCATACCAATCAACAGATCATATGATCCCAGGGGTAATATGTTAAGGGTTGCTTGGGGGGGAATTCACCCAACATTAAATGGCAGGCTGGTATGACCTTTGCTACCCTTCTTTTGGTGCCAGTGGCTAACTGTACCAACCATGGCTTGGTAGGTTTATGTGGTTGTAGTTTACACTTATCAACAATCTTAGGGGCTATATAACTCAAGTTTGAACCAGGGTCAATCAGAATAGACACTAGATGGTTGGAAATCATACCTTCTATTTCCACCACTGAAGCGTGGTAGTCGGCTTGGTTATTATCCAAGGCTGCATAAATTTGCGGCACACTCCCGACCACATCATTGATGGTGGTAGCTTCCTGGATGTTGTAAATTCTCTAACTATTCTGTTGTCAGTGTGGACAGTCTCTCAGTAGATGTTCTTCTCTGCAACCCCAACATTTCAAAGGTTCTCTCTTTGGGTTATCAGCCTTCACTGGTACAGATCCAGAAGTTTTATTTCCTCCCAAGGAGGGAAAGTTCTGCTGGTGTACACTCTGGTCTGGGAAGCTCATCCTTGAGTTCTTCTTATAGTTCTTAAATCTTGGGGATTTAAATCCCTTTCTCTGAAATCCTGAACCATTCTTTGGTTTTTATCCTTCGCGAGTTTCTGTCCGATGTCCAAACTGTTCATGACAATATCTTGCCTTTCGGATAGTGCCTTCTAGGGTCTTTGGCTCATCAAATTCAATTCTGTTATGATAGTCCTTAGGTAGTTCGTTGATGAAACATTGCACCTTTTCCTTTTCTTCTTTTATATAATGTACATACCTCAGCAACTCGAGGAATCTGCTAACATATTCCTCTATAGTGAGTTGCTCGAGTTTGAGTTCATAGAATTCTTTAGTCTTTTCGTCGAAATATTTTCCCGACAGATACTTCTTTCGGAATTATTTCTCAAGTTGTTCCCAAGACAGGTCCTCTTCGTGAACCCCTTTAACATTCTTAAGGTATTCCCACCAAATGGAATCCTTTCTGTTCACGTTGAAGGTGGCCACTCGGGCCTTCAAATTTTCTGAGAACTCATGGACTATGAAATACTTCTTTAGTCCAAGTAGCCAGGCCTCTGCTTCCTCTCCCTTCTTTATTTCACCTTCGAAGGAGGGTGGTTTGGCCTTCCTGAATTCTTCGAATTTATGACCCTTGGAAAGCTTTCGCTTCTTCTATCTTCTTCAGGAGTAAGAACTAGTTATGTTGCTAGAAGAGCCCTCCGAACCACCAACTTCCTTTCCAGAGGAATTGTCCGCTGCTTGTCCTTTACCTCTAGGATGGACCTTTTTCGAGGTGCTCCTCTCATTGTGGCCACTGATATGACCATGTTTATGTGTCTCAGGTTCATGTTGAAATTGTCTTTGTATGTCGGATAAGCTCTGCAGTAAAACTGCGTTAATTTCTGTTTTCTTTTCTTGTTCTTTCATCATCCTCTCATTGTCAGCCTTGCAGCTTTCTAATTCAACCATGAGGCTCCTCATTGTCTCAACTAGATCTGGAGGGGTCCCCACTGCCCTCCTTTCATTAGAATCTTCCTCTCTATTGTGGGAGCTTAGACCACGATGTTGTGAGACTAAGCCTTTGTTCGTCAGAAGTCGAGAACGAAGGTTACTCTCCTTCTTCTCTGCTTATCAATCACTCTGTTTATTTTTCCAGAGTCCTTCTGATTCCTCCCCTCTTGCGATCTCTATCGCAACTTCCCCCTTCCACACCTCTTTCCTGCCTTTTCTTTTCTGGCGAGGTTGCGTGTGGCATGAACTCCCCCGCAGTGGTCAGGTTTCAGGCTTCCATGGATGGGCAGTTCACCCCCATCCATCATTAACTCATGAGGATCCTCTTCACCTACCAACCTGGCGAGTAATTCATTTCGGGGCCAGCGAGCCGCTCTTGATCTTCAGGCCAGTGAAGACCAAATATGGTATTGGTTTCAGTGGAAGTTAACGCCACCATTTCAGGTGCCTTCCACCACCTTTCATCAGCCATCGTGGTCTCTTTTAAAAACATCCCCCTCCTAGCAGTCCTGCAACATATATTCATAACATTATTTACATTCGTCGACCTTTTATACTAAGGTCCATTCAAAATCACACCTTCAGATCTTTGAGTCTTCCATAGTTCTTGGCCAGTATAGTTATTTTTAGAGACTGGAGGAAACAAGGTGTTACAATTCCCTCCCCCTTAAAGGAACATCATCCTCGATGTTCTATCTATCATTATGACATGTATGTGAAAAGGTAAACAAAATCGGGTATGTCTGTTTCATGGCATCCTCCATTTCCCATGTAGCCTCATCTGGGCCAAAATGTCTCCATTGCACCTTGACCTATGCAATGGTTCGGTTCCAGAGCGAGGTTTCCTTTCTGTCCAGTATGCATTGAGGTTCTGGTAGGAATTCTCCCTCCGGTTCCACCTGGATCACAGACCAATCAATTATATGATTAGAATCATGTATATATTTCTTCAATAATGAAACATGGAAAACATTATGTTCTTTTATTGTGGGAGGAAGTGCTAGCCTATAGGCTATAGGTCCCACTCTATCTAGAACCTCAAAGGGTCCACAATACTGAGGTGCCAACTTGGCACAAGTTCCCATTTTCAGGGAACTCTTCCTGGGCCTAAACTCTGAGATATACATGATCTCCCGTCTTGAACTCTCTTGGAGTTCTCTTTTGGTCGGCGTAACTTTTCTGTCGGTTCTAAGGGACCTTCAGGTTTTTTTTTATCTGAGTCACTTGATGTTCCATTTCTTTCAACATGTCGGGTCCAAAAGAAATTCTATTTACGATATTACTACAACTGACAGGAATGTTGCATGGCCTACCATAGAGGACTTCGAAGGGACTCATCTTTAAGGATTCTTGGTAGCCGTTGTTGTAGGCGAATTCCACCAGTGGCAGGTAGTCTTCCCACTTCTTGGGTTGATGCATTACATGCATTCTTAGCATGTCTTCTAGTATTTGGTTCACTCTTTCCATCTGTCCATCGGTTTGAGGGTGATAGGCAGTGCTAAACAACAACTTGGTCTCTAAACCCGCCATCAGTGATTTCCAAAAGTTAAAAGTGAATTTCGTGTCTCTGTCAGACATGATCTCTTTCGGCATACCATGTAGTCTGAATATCTCTTTCATGAATACCTGAGCAATGTATATTTCCTTGCAAGTCGACTTGATGGGGATAAAATGAGTGAACTTGCTCAATTTATCCACCACTACCATGATGGCGCCATTCTGTTTGGTCAAGGCTAGTAATCCGGTGATGAAATCCATGGAGATGGTTTCCCATTTCCATTATGGGATTGGTAGAGGTTGTAATAATCCTGTTGGGTGTCGGTGTTCTGCTTTTACCTGTTGGCATTCTATGCATTTGGCTAAGTACTCATCTATGTCTTTCCTCAATCCAAACCAATAGAATTGTTTCCTGGTGGCCGTGATCATCTTCTAGTATCCTGGATGGCCAGTATAGGGTCTTTTGTGCAGTTCATCCATTATGAACCTCTTCAATTCGTCACAATCTGGGATATGCAATCTGTTTCTGTAAGTGAGAAGACCCCTTTCCATCATCTGGTAGCCTCCATACTTTATCCCTGTGGGTTCTTATTGCAAGTTCGAGGTCACGGTTTGGAAGAATGTGTCTGTCTCTTGTGCATTTCTGACTCTTTCCTTGACATCTGTCTCACAGGTGCTTACCGTTTCCAGGTGAATTGTTTTCATGCTTCTGCTAAGGGCATCAACCACCCTATTTTCCTTTCCCTTAATATGTTTGATTTAAAAATCAAACTCCCTGAGGAGGGCCATCCACCTAGCTTGTCTGGCATTTAGCTTTGGTTGGTCAAACAAATATCACAATCCACAGTGGTCTGTCATAAGTACAAACTTTATTCACAGGAGGTAGTGCCTCCACATTTTTAAGGCGTGCACTATGGAGGCTAGCTCTAGATCATGGGTCACATAGTTGACCTCGTGCTCATTCAATTTTCGGGATTCATAGCAGACCACACTTCCTCCTTGCATAACGACTCCTCTGAGCCCTTCCTTATAGGCATCTGTGCACATGAGGAAGTCAACTTCGGGATCGAGGATCTTCAACATGGGTGCATGGGTCAGTAGATGTTTCAGGGTTTGAAATATTTCTTCACATTTTTGTTTCCATGTAAATTTTGTCCCCTTTTTCTGGAGGGTAGTGATTGGACAACCAATCTTGGAGAATCCTTTTATAAATCTCCTATAGTATCCTGCTAATCCCATAAAGGATCTGATATCCGAAACATCCTTCGAGGTAGGCCATTCCATGATAGACCTGATCTTATCAGGGTCTACTGCTACCCCTTCTTCAGATAGGACATGGCCCAAGTAATGTATTTGCTTCTGGAAAAAGTCACACTTGCTAAATTTGGCATAGAGTTGATGTTCTCTTAGCACTTGAAATACAAGTCTAAGGTGTTCCTCATGTTCCTCTCTATTCTTGGAGTAAATTAATATGTCATCAATAAAAACCAACAAAAATTTGTCTAGGAATTTGCTGAGCACATTGTTCATTAAGAACATAAAAGTGGCAGGGGAATTGGTCAATCTGAATGGTACTACCACAAACTCGTGGTGACCATATCTCATCCTAAAGGAAGTTTTGTGGATGTATTCGCCCTTGATTCGGACTTGATGGTATCCAGATCTCAAGTCAATCTTCGAGAAGATAGAGGCACCTCCCAATTGATCGAAAAAGTCATCGATCTTGGGTAAGGGGTACTTGTTCTTTATGGTTACCTTATTGAGTTGTCTATAATCTATACACAGTCGGAGGGTACCATCTTTTTTTTTCACAAATAGGACTGGTGCTCCCCATGGAGACACGCTAGGCTAGATATAACCTTTGTCCATCATTTCTTTCAGTTGTAATTTAAGTTCAACTAGCTCAGGTGTGCTCATCCTGTAGGGTGTCCTAGACACTGGCACCGCTCCTGGTGCAAGTTCTATTGAGAAGTCAATGTCCCTTCTCGTAGGTAGACCCAGTACCTCTTTTGGAAATACATCTCTGTATTCTCTCAGGGTAGGGTGGTCTTTGATGCTTGGTTTGTCACCTTCAATTGTTTTCAACACCTGTATTGCATATAGGGGACATCCTTTTCGGCAATACCTTCTCATTTGTAGAGATGATATTTGTCTCACCGAGACAGGTTTTTGGATCCCTTGAAGGGTTATCGTTTTTCCTTATTTACTTACACAGTCTAAGGTTTTACGGTAACAATCCAATCTAGATTTATGGGCGGCTAGCCAGTCCATACCAATCAACAGATCATACGATCCCAGGGGTAATATGTTAAGGGTTGCTTGGGTGGAAATTCACCCAACATTAAATGGCAGGCTGGTATGACCTTTGCTACCCTTCTTTTGGTGCTAGTGGCTAACTGTACCAACCATGGCTTGGTAGGTCTATGTGGATGTAGTTTACACTTATCAACAATCTTAGGGGCTATATAACTCAATTTGGAACTAGGGTCAATCAAAATAGACACTAGATGGTTGGAAATCATACCTTCTATTTCCACCATTGAAGCTTGGTGGTTGGCTTGGTTATTATCCAAGGCTGCATAAATTTGCGGCACACTCCCGACCACATCATTGACGGTGGTAGCTTCCTAGATGCTGTAAATTCTCTAACTATTCTGTTGTCGGTGTGGACAGTCTCTCAGTAGATGTTCTTCTCTGCAACCCCAACATTTCAAAGGTTCTCTCTTTGGGTTATCAGCCTTCACTGGTAAAGGTCCAGAAGTTTTATTTCCTCCCAACGAGGGAAAGTTCTACTGGTGTACACTCTGGGCTGGGAAGCTCATCCTTGAGTTCTTCTTATAGTTCTTAAATCTTGGGGATTTAATTCCCTTTCTCTAAAATCCCAAACTATTCTTTGGTTTCCATCCTTCGCGAGGTTCTGTCCGATGTCCAAACTGTTCATGACAATATCTTGCCTTTCGGATAGTGCCTTCTAGGGTCTTTGGCTCATCAAATTCAATTCTGTTCTGATAGTCCTTAGGTAGTCCACTGATGAGACGTTGCACCTTTGGATTTTCTGCTTTTATATAAGGTACATACCTCAGCAACTCAAGGAATCTGCTTACATATTCCTCTATAGTGAGTTGCTCGAGTTTGAGTTCATAGAATTCTTTAGTCTTTTCGTCGAAATATTTTTCTGACAGATACTTCTTCCGGAAGTATTTCTCAAGTTGTTCCCAAGACAGGTCCTCTTCGCGAACCCCTTTAACATTCTTAAGGTATTCCCACAAAATGGAAGCCTTTCCGTTCAAGTTGAAGGTGGCCACTCGGGCCTTCAAATTTTCTGAGAAGTCATGGACTCTGAAATACTTCTTTATTCCAAGAAGCCAGGCCTCTGCTTCCTCTCCCTTCTTTATTTCACCGTCGAAGGAGGGTGGTTTGGCCTTCCTAAATTATTCAAATTTATGACCCTTGGAAAGCTTTCTCTTCTTCTATCTTCTTCAGGAGTAAGAACTAGTTCTGTTGCTAGAAGAGCCCTCCGAACTGCCAGCTTCCTTCCCAGAGGAATCGTCCGCCGCTTGTCCTCTACCTCTGGGATGGACCTTTTTCGAGGTGCTCCTCTCAGTGTGGCCACTGAAATGACCATGTTTATGTGTCTCAGGTTCATGTTGCAATTGTCTTTGTATGTCAGATAAGCTTTGTAGTAAAACTGCATTAATTTCTGTTTGCTTCTCTTGTTCTTTCATCATCCTCTCATTGTCAACCTTGCAACTTTGTAATTCAACCATGAGGCTCCTCACCATCTCAGCTAGATCTGGAGATGTCCCCACTACCCTCCTTTCATCAAACTCTTCATCTCTATTGTGGGATCCCTCCCCCACTTCATGGTCAGTCACCATTCTCTACGTCTGCAATTTCCCGTGGTTGATCTTCCGCTTTGTGTGAAAAAGAAAAATGTTGGTTGTTAGTCAATATTTATATTCATTTATAACCAGTACATAATTCATATTTTTCTCATGCACACACACACAATAGGAGTTTTTATTCTTAACTTCGAATTTTGATTAAGAAGGTTAAGACAGGGGGTTACTCCTTTTAGGAGTGTTTTGAATGGAGCTCCTGCCCAACTCGTTCATGAGCCCAAGCAGGCCAAGTGTTGTAACCATGCTCTGATACCAATTTGTAACAAACCCACCATGGGGATAGAAAATTTTCGTCTTTCTTTCCTTATTCTCATGGGACAACACTCCCCGAGATTCTAAGGAGCCTAGCGAAGACCCTCCTTTCCCTTTAAAGTCCCTTATATGACCGTGACTATGCCCATAGTCCTTACTGAGAAGGCACTTATGCTATCGCGATACGGGGAGTCGTGAGGAAAGTGATCCATTGCTCTCTTGACTTTCGAAGGGCCGAAACCCGAAATGGACCTAACTGCTTATCGGGATTAACAACAACCTGAAATAAGTTGGGTAATCTACCCTTCGGGGTTTCCTCCATCGGGATTTTGGGATGTGTGACGACAGGAGGTCTTGCACCTGGGTTTCCCGGAAGCCAAAACTCCAAAACCTACATGAATGTATATATTTATTCCTCAACCTATTTCAGGGTTTCCTCCATCGGGATTTCGGGATGTGCGACGACAGGAGGTCTCTCACCTGGGTTTCCCGGGGGCTGAAAATCTGAAACACCAAACTCTAAACATGCTCCACTATTTTCGAGGTTTCCTCCATCGGGATTTCAGGATGTGCGACGACAAGAGCTCTCGCACCTGGGTTTCTCGGGAGCCGAAACTCCGAAACACCAAACTCTAAACATGCTCCACTATTTCGGGGTTTCCTCCATCGGGATTTCGGGATTTGAGACGACAGGAGATCTCACACCTGGGTTTCTCGGGAGCCGAAACTCTGAAACACCAAATTCTAAACATGCTCCACTATTTCGAGGTTTCCTCCATCAGGATTTCGGGATGTGCGACAACAGGAGGTCTCGCACCTGGGTTTCCTGGGAGCCGAAACTCCGAAACACCAAACTCTAAACATGCTCCACTATTTCGGGGTTTCCTCCATCGGGATTTCTAGATGTGCGACAACAGGAGGTCTCGGACCTGGGTTTCCTTGGAGCGGAAACTCTGAAACACCAAACTCTAAACATTCTCCATTATTTCGAGGTTTCCTCCATCGGGATTTCGGGATGTGCGACGACAGGAGGTCTCGCACCTGGGTTTCCCGGGAGCCGAAACTCCGAAACACCAAACTCTAAACATGCTCCACTATTTCGGGGTTCCCTCCATCAGGATTTCGCGAGTCGGGATTTCGAGACTGGCGAATACATGGGGCCCGCACTTAGGTACCCCGGGTGCTGAAATATCGAAATATAATAACTTTTCCACACTCTATCTTTTTGGGATTTTGCAAGTCGGGATTTCGGGACTTGCGAATACAAGGGAACTCGCCCTTGGATATTCTGGATGCCAAAATACCGAAATATCAAGATTTAGCTACACGCTGTCATTTTGGGATTTCGCATATCGAGATTTCGGGACTTGCGAGTACAAGGGAATTTACCCTTGGGTATTCCGGGTACCGAAATGCCGAAATATCATAACTTATCCACACGCTATTATTTCGGGATTTCGTAAGTCAGGGTTTCGGGACTTGCGAGTACAAGGGAACTCGCCCTTGGGTTTTATTTCCTGGATACAAAAACTCTGAAATACCAACTCTTAAACATGCTCATCATATTTCAGGGTTTCTTGCATCAGGATTTCGCAAGTCAGAGTTTCAGGACTTGCGAGTACAAGGGAACTCTCCCTTGGGTTTCCTGGATATCGAAACTCTGAAATACCAACTCTTAAACCTGCTCATCATATTTCGGGGTTTCTTCCATCGGGATTTCGCAAGTCGGGGTTTCGGGACTTACGTGTACAAGGGAACTCGCCCTTGGGTTTCCTAGATACCGAAACTCCAAAATACCAACTCTTAAACCTGCTCATCATATTTCAGGGTTTCTTCCATCAGGATTTCGCAAGTCGGGGTTTCGGGACTTGCGAGTACAAGGAAACTCACACTTAGGTACTCTAGGTGCCGAAATACCAAAATGTCGAAGTCAAAGAGGACCATTCTCTCTCGTGCATGGTTTTTAGGACTTACGCCATAAAATCCTCCAGCAGATCCTTGGATAAACTTTCAAAAAGGGTGTCCCTGTGAGGAGATCTATCCAAGGCATTACCTGAGACAAATAAGGGAATAAATTTCCCGAGAACAGACTTGAAAACTAAATCCATTCAAAACATATATATATATATACATATGTATATGTTTACGTAAGCCATAGGTGGTCTTTCCAACATAAGCAAGCAATCCAACTATGTATATATATATAAGCCATAGGTGGTCTTTCCAATACAATCCTACAGCCACCATTTCTGATCAAAACACCATACAGACAGTCTTATATTGAAACCATTCATAATTGCACAAACCATGAACATACATGTCAGAATATTAATTTCAAGATACGAGATATAATGCTTATCGAAAAAACACCAGGTTTGATGCAACTGCTGAGAGGGGTGCTCGTTTCCACCCAACCGTAGGCTCAGCGATTCCGGATGGATTTACCACTAGCCACCCCTGAGCTTAGACCACGATGTTGTGAGACTGAGTCTCTGTTCGTCAGAAGTTGAGAATGAAGGTTACTCTCCTTCTTCTCTACTTATCAATCACTCTGTATATTTTTCCAGAGTCCTTCTGATTTCTCCCCTCTTGCGATCTCTATCGCGACTGCCCCCTTCCACACCTCTTTCATGCCTTTTCTTTTTTGGCGAGGTTGCATGTGGAATGAAATCCCCCGCGGTGGTCAGGTCTGAGGCTTCCACGGATGGGAAGTTCACCCCCATCCCTCATTAACTCATGAGGAGCCTCTTCACCTACCAACCTGACGAGTAATTCATTTTGGGGCCAGTGAGATGCTCTTGATCTTTGGGCCAGTGAAGACCAAATACAGTATTGGTTTCGGTGGAAGTTAACGCCACCATTCCAGGTGCCTTCCACCACCTTTCATCAGCCATCGTGGTCTCTTTTCAACACATCCCCCTCCCAGCAATCCTGCAACATATATTCATAACATTATTTACATTCGTCGACCTTTTATACTAATGTCCATTCAAAATCACACATTCACATCTTTGAGTCTGCCATAGTTCTTGGCCAGTATAGTTATTTTTACAGACTGGGGGAAACAGGGTGTTACAAAATGTCTCCTTGGTATATATAGGAGACTAGGAGGTATAATTACAACTAATGGACTAAAGATGACATAAATAAAATAACATTACTAATGTAATATGCCCCAACTAAGGAGTAATGAGCCATTATTTAGGGCTTAACATGCCCCTCCCCTTGAGAGAAGAGTTGTCTGCAACTCTTGAGTAACTCTGGATGCTTCTGTATAAAAGACTCATCTTCCCAAGTGGAATCTTCAGCCGATAGTTTCCTCCATTTAATGAGATACTATGAAATGGATCTATTCCTCAGTTGGTGAATTCTTGTGTCAGTGATGGCTTCAGGCTCCAATATGATTTTTCC
>ML787487.1:39607-52031 GCA_009831015.1 Picea engelmannii | reverse complement strand
ATAATATAAATGTAAAAAAAAAAAAAAAAAAACCCAAAAATGAGATTTTGAAAAAAGGCATTACTTCATGAAATATTCCATTCCATGGTAATAAGCTAAAATAATCGTAGTTCACTTAAATAGCTTTGTTTTTGTTTGCTCGTGTAATATCTTAGTTGGGTCCCATTAGCGTTTTAGGGTTTTCATAACATCATAACGGCACCTTGGCATGGGAAGCCGAGGAGTCACTGTCAGCAGAGAATATGGACCGTTGGATCCCATGAGAGATCAACGGCCAAAAGAACGAGAGAGTGGAAGCGAAATGTCCAGGAAAATGAATGTGCATTGACATCAAAATGGACAGAAATCCAAATCCAGGGTGTCTGCTCATTTCCATGCTCAAATTCAGCGTCCTTTTGTTTACAAATTCTACCCAAACTACACGAAGTCTCTTTTTCTCAGGCAGTCACGAGCATAGCCAGTCTTCGTTAGATTATTGGTGTGTAGTCATTTGACTAATGTCTGCTCTCGTTCTCACTTCAGAATGTCTTGTGCCTCAATTTCCACACAGCAAATCCGATATTTCCTTCACAGATTGCCTTGGCATGGAGGCCACAGATCACTATTCGACATTCTATACAAATACAAATGAAGGATCAGTAGATGATGAGATTAATGGTACAGGGGGGTCGGCATCAACATGCGCCACACAATCTCAAACTCGCTGCTGCGTCCAAGGTTCGAGCCTGAGCACAACCAGGAGGGTGGCCCTCAAAGGCCCCAGAAGGGGATTGATGAAAACTGCAGGATCAGGTGGAAGAATCATGCCTTACCAGCTTGCAGCAGACAGGTTTGCAGCCCACCGGCTCTTCTTTTCCAGCAATAACAAGACCCCATGTTCAGAGCAGCAGGTGGGATATTATTCCAAGAATGACCTGCTCTTGCCAAGCATTAGCAATTCTACAGAAATCCAAGGCATTCGATCAACAACAAGCGCATTTGGCAACATGCAGGCGCCATTGAAGGACGTGAAGAGCGATTTGGGCAGTGTATTCATTGCCGGGCACAGTAGTACTCAAAACGAATTAGGTATCAATGACCATCATGCGATTTTGACTCCAGCACTCAAATCTCAGATCTTGGATTACCAGCTTGAACAGAATCAAAAGCATCTACAGCATCATTCGTCCTCCGCTCTGGGTAGTTTAATTAACATATCTGCTAATTGTTTAAATCAAGAATCCTCCTGCATTACTAGTGGCATCCAGGCCCAAAGCCGAGGAAATGTTCAAGGCAGGCGCATTGTCAAGCGATCTTCCAAAGCTCAGAAGAGGCCCAACGTAATAAAGGGCCAGTGGACAGCCGAAGAAGATAGGTAAGTATAAACTCTAGCTGTTTAATTTCTGCAATTTTTTTTATAATGCTTCCTTACTATTCAACTCCTTTGGTACCTGGCTAGTCACAAAAGACATTGTTTTGTTTGTGAGGAATATCAGTGTCCGGCTTTCATTGATCCGGTTAAGAATATTAGTGCCTGGTTTTCACTGACCTAACTCATCTCTCTTAGCTCATTTCTGCAACATTCTCTAACAATATAGAAGAACAAATTCTGTACAAGAATAAATTCACTCAAAAACTAAAGATATTGCAGGTTGGTGGCAAAGCTTGTAGAAGAATATGGAGTACGAAAATGGTCTCAGATTGCACAGAAACTCGATGGTCGCGTGGGCAAGCAGTGCAGAGAACGGTGGCACAATCATTTGCGACCCAATATCAAGGTTTCCCTTTCTTACTTATCAGAACTAGCGGGCATCTGTGAAGCATGATAGAGATGATTAAAAACAAAGTGCAAATTTCAATATTTAAATAAAATAATATACTGATTGCAAAAGACTGATGTTTGCAGCTTGAAACCTGCTAATTATTTAGTTTCTTCAGGGTCAAAAGTCCATCTATGTTATACTCAGAGAAAAGGTTAAACTGCATCTGTATTATAGATAAACAACTTGTATTAGAACTTGATATATTTAATTGTAAGTTAATTTTTTTAAATAGTTTTCATTGGAATAAATATCTTGTATTAAAATTTTATATATTCAAATATAATTCATGTTTTTATAATCTTTCTCATTGGAATTAGTTAATGTTTTATTAAACACATCATTTTATAAATACATTTTTGATAGTTTTTATATCCTTAAATCTTCTCTCTTTATTTTTTCACAACTTACCAATATCACCAATAAAAACCCGGCTTAAATGAATCTTTCCCAATTCTTCAAATTTTAACATCTCCATTTTAAATATAGTGTACAATCACCATAAACAAGATTCTCTTTTTAAGTGGGTTTTTCCTATTCTTCAAATACTTCTGAATTGCACTTTCCAATCTATCAATATCATTAATAAATTGAAACGTTCCCATCGTTGTTAAAAAGGAATACACCGGTCTCTACTTTAATGTTCAGTCTTTGGTGTCTTAATTTGAATGTTGCATCCACTTCACTGGTAAATAGCAGAATGATGGTCAAAGATTGCAGAGTGGTGGGTATTAATGTTAGCGTTATATATACATTATATTGCAGCGAGATGTGTGGACGGCAGAGGAAGAGCAAATGCTGGTTGAGGCGCATGCAGAGCTCGGCAACAAATGGGCCGAAATAGCCAAGCGTCTGCCAGGAAGAACAGAGAATGCTATTAAAAATCACTGGAATGCCACTAAGCGAAGACAAACCGCTCGGAGGAGAACAAGGAGAACTCTGGATGGCAGTTCGGCAGATGGTAGTCATCAGAAACCAACGATTTTACAGGATTACATCAAGAGCCTCAACTTGATAGCTGAGGAAACCAAGAAGGATTTAGCAGCAGAGATTATAAGTTCAAGCAACAATCATGCTGAAGAAAGAGAAGCCCATCAATTGGCAGTACCAGTATCTGATGCACTGTCATCTTCAGAGGTGGACGAGCTGTTATACAGAACTGCTAATTCTGCTTGCAATCAAGAAGATTCCGATGGATTGGCCGTCTTACAAGTTGCTCACTGCACCATCTTATCTTCTTCGAAGCAAAACTGCAGCAATAATTTCAGCGAAAGTGGAACAAGATGGAATGAGACGCTGTGGCGATGGGACAAAATACATAACACTAACTATGTTAATGGCTATCCATGCAACCAGCTGGGGAAAGCTAGTTCATGGGGTATTGATCAAAATAGCATTAAGGTACGGCCATCATTTGTTATGAATTCATCTCAGCTCTTTGATTTGCAGCAAGTAAAACTGGAAGAAAACGATTTAGTGAAGTTGGATCGTTCCTCAATTCTAATTTCTTCAGATAATGATGAATCTAACAGTCTACAGAGCCTCCATAGTAATATGGCCTTACCCCCACTTCTAGAGCAAGAGAACATCAATGATAGTGCAGCAGGAAACTGCACCGATACAACAACATTTGAGGTCACAGAAGGCATAACTAATTCTCCTCAGAAATCTGCTGATAATACAGCAGAAAGGTGCCCAATTGATGATAATTTTGAACAGCAGACAGAAATAGAAGAACAAGGAGGGGGAGGAATGTTTCCATTGGATATTGAGTGCTATGGCATTCTGCATCCATCGTCAAATAATGGAAACTCGGGTTTACCAATGGGTCCATGTACTACAGGAGAGTGCATGGAATTTGATTTGGATTCCAACCAGATGTTCTCTCTATGTGAATTTGATTTGTGTTATACTGTCGACAGTGAGAGCAATCAGAAACAAGGAAATGCTGTTATTAGCCTTGAACAGCAGCAATGCAATTCAGCTGAGGAAGAGCAGTTAATCCATTCTGACTTCAACCTCTCTTTTCTTTTTGAAGGCATCCCTACAGATACAAATACAAATGGCGGGGAAGGAGATATTGCAATGAGTGGTAACAATCAGCTTAACCTGGATAAGTGGCTGCAGGAATCCAATCCGCCATTAGATGAAGAAGTGAAAAAGGAGATTGACCTCATCGAGATGGTTACTGGATCCAAGCATACCAAATCCATATCTCCAACTAATTATACTTACAGTAAGGACTCTAAAATTGAAATTGAGGAATTGCAAATTACATGTAACTCAATGGAATGGCAGAGTAGCATGCAGCTTACTGATCATTTTCAGGATTAACCATGAATAACTCCTGGCCATTTTTCTTGACTAGTAACTTGAATTTGACAGTCCTTGAAACTGACAACTGCGATGTTGAAGGATGGATGGATCATATTTTGTGGTCCCCTGTAACAATTCTAATTGTGCAGACATGACTTCTGATGAGACATGACTTCTGATGATAGGATTTCTTGCTGACTTCTCATCTGTTGGGGAAGATTTGGCATTCAGGAAATCATTTAAGCTTTTTAGACTTTTGACTGCGGGTATGTCCTCTTTGACTGCCTAATTTGTATGCAAATTTGTGAAAGTTTATTTCAAAATTTCACTAACATCATGTACATGATTCTGATCTATATATTTGGATGTGTTAAGTGCTTGGGAACGTTGACTGATGACGAAGTTAAAGTGCACCAAACACATATTCAGTATTTAAAATTTAACAATAATGTTAAGTGATAAAATCACCCCTGTATCAGAAGTTTTAGACAACCATTCTATCCGTAAATTAATTCATATCACATCACTTCCATACGTTTGGCTCCAGATATATGCATGTACTAACCTGCAAATACCTGATTCAAATCATGGATATTTGGCATCAAATGACATGTTTCCACCGAAAAATATGGATTGGGATTCAAATGCTTAGATTCGGTTCTAAAGAAAACAACTTATCGAACATCAGCAATAAATTGAAAACTTGCCATGCCCACTTGTGAAAAAAGTGTTCCATAACCAGTAGATTTTATTTTTATTTGCACAATGTAGTGGAAATTCCTTTTTTTTTAACCTTTTCCTTGAAGAGTTGTGTTTTGTTATTGCATTGGTTACTTTGATGTAGAGTTTGTTTTTATGTGAATTGTTTTTTTTATAACTTTTATCAGGTTGCTTAAGATTTAGTTGGATGTGAGAGAGTTTCTAACTAACATTAGTGTGTAAGATTTAGTTGGATGTGAGAGAGTTTCTAACTAACATTAGTGTGTATGTAGTTGAGATATTAGTGTGATAAGATAGTGTGTCTATCTTAAGACAAATCTTTATATATTTATATGTGTATTATTACATTGTTGAATATGCGTATAGGTGTTGGTGTACACATATAATGGTGGCAATGAAAATGTCCTAAAAGAATTGGTAATGTTGAGAGACAATATTTGTAATTTACAAGTTTTGGATTTATTGAAGTTAGCATAGATATTGAACCTTTCCACCTCAATATGAGAGTTTGGATTTATTGAAGTTGGCATAGATATTGAACCTTTCCACCTCAATATGGGAGTATAGTTGTTTTTGTAAGAATTGGCAACTTTAACCAATGGCAAGTGAGGAAATTGAGGACACAGATTGGACAATGATGTTTAAGATGTAGATGCCAAAGAGGTAAAAACTCCAAGTATGTGAATCACTACAGAGGAGCAAAAAGTTATATGTTTTTTGTCATATGGGTCACTTTCTTGTAATGTAATAGTTATTCCTATATTTACTTGGCAAGGTGTGTTATTCCCTAGAAAAAATATAGCTACATGTTTTTTGTCTTTTCTAGTTGTTCCTTCATAAGAGGATATTTGACAAATGTGGTTGGCAAGTGCATAGTCTCTAAGATTCACTTGGATACATTTCTTATCTAGACTATTTTCTTAGATAACTAATGACCACCATATTGGGTACCTAGGTGTCTCAGTGGATGGAAATATGCTTATAGGATGGCTAGTTTCTCAATGTTTACATTCAAGTTGATGTTAAGCTCTAGAGTACAACAAATTCCCATTCAATTTGTGTGGTACCATTTTTTGACCTAAAGGTATAGTTGGTTCTCAGCCAGCATGTTGTTTAAGATGACAACCTTAGAAGTGAATCTTAATGGAGGAACATGGACACTTCGATTAAGAGATGGAATCAATTTCCTTGGGTGAATAACAATTGGTTAGTTATCATGGAAATTAAGGATGTAGTAAAGTTGCATTGTTCTTGCTAGGTAAGCCTAGTGTCGATGGTAGATAATTATAAGGTGGAATGATGAGTTTGAAACAGAGAGGATATGATGATGTTCTAGATATGGCAGGGAGTTTTTTGGAATTTGATCCAAAAGATAACAAGGATAGTTTATATCGCAGAAGTGGTGATTAGTTGGTGATGGACGAACAAGGTAAAATTCATGTTTGTGTTTAATAAAACCAATGATCATCTAGAAATGTGAATCACACCTAGTATTTGTAACAAGTTAAGGATGGTATGTAATGGTCTTCTATCTTGAGCTTATATCTTGCCTAGAGTAGGTGCTATTGTAATGGTACCTAGGCGGCATTATAAAAGCTTGGATATGGAATATGTAAATGACATGTACCTATATCTATGTATGTAACATGTAGAGAGCATATTATTATAAGCCCTAGATGGGCATGCATATTCCTTTGCCCTATGTCTTTGATGATTTTGATATATTGTTTAATATAGTGCAAAACCTCTATTATGTAGTTATTAACACATGGAGGAGTCTATGAGTGGACTGTATTGGTTGTAGACTAAAAGATTGTATTTTGTTATTATATTGGTCATGGTAATGTAAAGTTTCTCTCAACAACTTGTTACTGTGACAAACATAGCGTATCTATCTTGAGACAAACCTTCATACATTTCTAGGTTTACTATTGTATTGTGGAGTATATCAGTCAACACAGTTTTCCTGCCTGTGAAAACTCTGTCTACTCTCTATATTTTGAATCAAAAAACCCTACAATACTTCATTTTGATTCACAGGTATATTAAATCTCGCTGATATGCTCATTAACTCAATCCTATGAGCCAATTTATGCAGAGTCCACTGATCTACAGAAACTGCCGACCGCAGAGTTGAACTACAACTCTTGAAGTTACCTGAACTGTTTAGTAACCACTGCTTGGCCTTCTCGAGTATCTCTTCTAAATAAAATAAGATGTAACGATTATGTAAACGCATTCATGAATGTATTTATAAAAGGTAATGTTATCATTGATAAAACTAATATCAATGATCAGTGTTGTGTCTTCCAAGTCCAGTCTTATCCAGTGAAGTGCCTTGAGGTTGAATTCTAGCAACTCTGATAGTCTGCGAGCTTCTGCAACCTGCTTTAGTAACTGTTGAGCTAGGCTACCAGACTCTCACTTGTTGGGCATATAAGGTATCCAATTCGTGGTCAGTGCCAAATACCTCTCAGACCAATCAATTCAACTCTAAATGTTCTACATTCTTTGGCATAGTTATCGATGCCATCCTTGCATGATTTTGCTCGAAATCAGGCATTGGTCTATGATTCGAGTTGCTCGGAACATGGTTCCGTAAGTATTTTGAGTGGCATAGTGGTGTAATCTATGCAAATTCTCTTCCAAATCTGCAATCCAGGCGTTGGTCGTCTGATAAAATTCTGGACCGGACTTCATTCCACTGAAGCTTGTCTATGGAACTATGAGCACTGAGTGACTCGATCACGTTGGGATGTTGTCGCCTAGGCATTAGCACAGCACTTTTCTGAAGCCTCGTAATCCTCGAGATTCAGTTCTCTGGAGTAAGTCTGATAAACTCAATTTCTTTTGGGTGAGAATTCATTCCCAAATGTTGGTTGAAATTTGTTGTTCCACTTAGAACTTTGTTCATGAAATATTGCTTTTAAAAGTTTTGGCATATTTAAAATATATAATTGAAGAGATTTTTTAAAAAGAATAACTATGAAACATTGTTACTTGGAAATCGAGAGAGCAGTCATTGCACAAGATTAACACACAATAATAGAATGTATTATACAGACAAATGGAGGTTACATATATAGCATCCAGTAACAATCTAGATCCTAAGAAAGTGGATCTGATTAGCTAAAAATAGTTAACCTAAAAACTCACAGTTACAATAGCTAACTCATAGTTACAACAGTTGTAAGGCTAACTCACAGTTACAACAGCTGTAAGCATTATCTCTAACATTGTTTTCAATTTTTTTTGCCCATTTAAATTATATAAATGAAAGATTAAAAAAATTAAAACAAAATTTTGTTTTAATGAAAACATAAATTAGAAAAAAAAGATTTGTGTATTTACTTATTTAAGTTACTGTATTTTTATTATGTTAATTTAAAATAAATAATAATTGAATTTCATAAAATTTTGATGCAAGACCAAACTTTATAGTTATCTATTTCAATTACAGAACCAATCTTACAATGTTAAAGGGGAATGGRAATGGAAACATATACTTCCACATTCATAAAATTCAAATGCTACACAATAGAAATTGAAATGACAAACTACAAAACAATAGAAATTGAAATGACAAATAACAATACAAGAAAAATTTAACATAAAGGGAAGGAGCATAATTGAAATATTTAGCTTATGGGGTCAATTTAGCTTATGGTTGACACTTTGGAACTTTGASTCTTTCAYGGACTTTTTTTTTGTAGTTGCAATCTGTAAATATCTAGCTACAATTCAATCTCTAATTCCAAGAATGCAAATTGGACAATGTCCCTACGGTTCTCTTTTACGGATCAAAGGAGTTGAATGTTGATGTTTTTGTAGCTTCGAGAGGTATTCCCACAATTGGCCTTGGTGTTGGGCATGTGGGAATCTTCGTTGGCACCTCATTGTCCTTTCATTTTGGTGAAAACCTCCTTGGATTGGAGATTGGGGSTTCATGGGCTTGTTGATGGGCTTTGGGGGCYTGTGTTGGGGTTTCACAGCCACATGTGTGAATAAAGAATTCTAATTTAATGTTGAKTTTATTGAAGGGATCCTTAAAGTAAGTTAAGGACTTCTATAAAATGAGAAGCAATGTGAGGATCATTGTGACATGATGGAGTTGGCATAAGTGAGTCTACACTTGTGCCAAGGAGATTAGGAGGCAAATTTCAACAAAGAAAAWTTTTGCACTGTGGCAAATCTGGCCTAAGGCTTTTGGGTTTTCTATTTTATGTTTTCTATCAAGGCAGGGCACCGCACGTATGAGGAAAGGAAGGCCACACGTGTGAAGGAGAAGGATAGGTGCAAGGAGAAAAAAAGGCCCCACATGTGGGTGTGAACTGTATGGACCACATGTGTGGGTCGTATAGTTGAAGAAAGAAGGTTGCATGTGTGGGTCGTACAGGCAAGCCGCACATGTGAATTTTTTGGGCAGAATTGTAGGTTGCATGGTGTGATGTCAATAGCTATATAGCTGACATCAATAGGTCGTACAGTAGGGTTTGCAACAGATTTGTAAGTTGGGATTTTTTTCTTGGATTTTGTTGAATTTGTAATTGATGAAGAGGATAGTATTGTCCTCAAAATTTGTTGATTTTTGGTTCACTGAGAGGGTTGGGTTTTGCCCTCAAAAATTATGAATTTGGAAAATTTACAGAACAGAAAGTTGTGTCTCATGTGCATGAATAATTTCTCTCTGGTATTTATGTTTCTGTTGCTATATTTTTTGTCATAATTTCAGTGGAAATTGTTCAGTGATAACAGCCCAAGGTTTACTGTTTGGGTCACTCGAAAGTAATTTTCAGGTTTGAAATTAGTTGCATAAAATTTTGACATTAAACCCCTCTTTTTGTAAATTTTTAAACCTTTTACAGTAATGCAATCCACACACATATTCTTAAGATAGAAAGGAAAACAGTTGCAATCACACATATACACAGAGATTTACCCTAAAATCCCAACAAGGAAAACCAACAAATTATTTTAGAGTTGCACCTCTAATTCTATTTATCTTCTTCATTGTTTACAATACAATATATATAGGATCTTGTGGCATCCAAAATCCCCCTAATCCATTAACCCTGGATTAGAATTCAACCATAGTTCATCAAAAAAAATTACATTACCATAGAAAACAAAATTATGTGCCATAAAACTACCAAAGGTGAAAACCATACTGAGAAAAAATGCTCGATAAAAACCTATTGATGATTTTTTGTTTGGAGGGACCCTTCGGGGGCCCCTTACAAGGTGGGGGGGGGCTACGGCCCCCATGCAACCCCCTTGTGACCTCCCTCCCATTGAACCATGTGCAAAGAATGTAACACATACCCAACAATTTAGTCCAATTGGTCATATTTAATAAGCCTCCTCTAATTGTTTTGTTCCATTGGAAGTCAATCAATCTCTGCAACACTTCAAATTCATCATTGTTTCCTCTTCATATCCTCATTTGCAATGTAGATCAAAATTCCTTTCCCTCATTATGATTTCCCTCATCTTCTCTTTGGTAGCAATGAGTGAATCTTCTATAGCCAACGGAAAAATAAACTTTGTTAATCTGTAAAAACTAACTCTTATGCATGAACTTTGCACACTAGCCCATGATCTCAATTTTCCAAGCAACTAACGCATAAATTAAGTGAAAGGGGAATCAAACATCTTTTTTGGTTGATGATGACTGATACAGGCCAATAATGCTCCTTCATCAGACATCATTGATAAGAAAACATGAACATCCAACTCATGTGGACTGAACAGTGGACTTTTCGAGTGATGAGGGCTACCGAAAGTAACCCAACTCCTCTTTGACAGTCTTTGATGCATCCTATAAACTTTTATTCTTCTATTTAACTACATACTCAAAGTGGTTAAAATTGTGACTTGCTTGAAATCATTTGAAATCATAGTCTTGACATTTCAGAGAGAACCATGAAATTGACCCTCGAATTGAAAAGTGATGTTACCAGTAGCACCACTTTTTGTGGGGAGTTAAACTATGACCTAATTGAAACTGTGACCTTCATTGGCACCACTACAAATCTAAAAGTGTTGTTACTTGATAATTGATTTACTGATTAGTTTTATTTTTTTGGAAAAAAAAAAAAAAACACCCCTAAACAATTTTTTTTTTAATTTTTCGAATAAAAAAACACAACAACAATTTTCTTTTATAAATAAAGGAAAAAAAATGTGTTTAAAAGAAAAAAGTGGAAATTAAAAAATTTTAATCAAAAAATTATAAAATGAAATGATAAAGAGTAAAATATATGTTTTTAGAAAAATAAAATAATAATAAAAACAACCCTTAAAAATCTAAATTAAAAAAATTTAAATAAAAAAAACTCAAAAGCTAAAATATAATTTTAAAAATATAGAGAGAGAGAGCTAGAGACAATGATTGATAAAAAAAATTAAAGATACCATTCAAACTCAAATAGAGGATAGATTCTTAGGGTTCAAGAGTGAATTGCAGACAATGAAGGATACAATTCAAGAAATGGAAAAACATAAACAATCAACCCAAGGAGGGGTTGAAGAAAATCACAACTTGAGAGATAGGATTAAAGAGCTAGAAGAAAAGCTAACCAAAAATTTGACCCTCATTAATATGGAAAACAAATTGGATATCAAACCCATCAAAGATGAAATGAATAAGCTAATCGAATTGGACCATGAGCGTAACAAAAGAGCCTTGAACCTCATAATTTTTGGTATAAAAGAACAACAAGAGGAGGATACAATAGCAATAGTAAAAGAAGAATTAAAAAATAAATCACAAATTGATACAACTTACCTCACAGAAGCAAAGAGGCTAGGAAAAATAATTGATCACAAAGATAGGTTGATCAGTGTCAAAGTAAGTTGTAATGACCATAAATATAGCATACTTAGTAAATCTCTGAGCTTAAAAGGGTCACGAATATTTATAAATGAATACCTCATTCCTGAAGACCAAGCTGAATTAAGGAAGGAAGTTCAAAAGGTAAAAGAAGCCAGGAAAGAAGGAAAATGGGAAATAATTAGAAATCGAAAAACTATTGTTTGGGATAGAGACTAGAAGGATAATAATAAATAGAAATTTGGGACACTCGGGATCCTTTTTTGGAATTGTCATGGCTTTCCATAGCGCAAAGGTCCTATGATAAGTTGGATCTCGAGTGGTATTGATATTATCTGTCTAGCTGAAACTTGGGAGCATGAGGAGTCTAAGGTCCCTAACATGGATGGATTTGTCTTGTGGTCGGCATGGAACAAAAAATCCAACCGTAGAGGGATAGGAGGCATAGCTTGTTAAATTAGAAAAATAATTTCTCCTCGCATTCAACTTCATAAGATTGACCCTCTTAATCAATACATTTGGATAGAAATTTCAGACACCAATGCTAAGAATATATATATAGCAATTTGTTATTTTGCACCTATTAATTCTACTTTTTATAAGAAAAATAATCTAGATAAAAATTGTCCCTATAATAATTTAGAACAAGATATTTATAGTTTGAAAAATGAAGGTAATATTCTCCTTCTAGGAGACTTTAATGCTAGGACTGCAACTAAACAAGCTACTCTTTTAAGTGATGACTCCAACCATAATC
>ML787487.1:5967-19506 GCA_009831015.1 Picea engelmannii | reverse complement strand
TACTACTACCATGCCATCGATAGCTCAAATCATCCGCCACATTCTTTATGACTATGTTGCAATCAACCAGTATCACACGACTACTTCAATGTCATCCAATAGTACACAATTGTTTCCATGTCATAGTAGTACACAACTATTGTCCAGTGGTACACAACCAATGCTATAGTCTCCATTACCATGTTGTGATGTTTCTCCTCTCCCAGTAGTCTTATTCACACCTAGCCACCTCGCATGGCATAGGGAAGACTACAACCATAGCCTCATTCACACCTAGCCACCTCGCATGGCTTTCGCAATACTTGTGCCCAACTGAGCATTACTCCCTCAATCACCTCACATGAATAATTAGGGAAACTCTTGTCCAGAGGGGTTTAGTCGGCTAGAGGAGAGAAAACACCTCACCTCCCTCTTAACGAGGGTGGACATTCTTTGAGTGATTTCACAAGCTTGAATATTCCGCCAACACTTCGAATCCTTTTGACCATGGTACCGGACATGTCAATTATAAAATGTCTCTGAACCCAAGACTCATATACAACATTAGCGTTGACGACTAAATAGAATTCCTATGTAGCCTGAACTGCAAGTAGGCACATATCAATAGCCTCACTATGCCGTGACAGTGGCCTCCTCGCTTGGTGCTCGTCCCACTTTGGACGCCAAACATTTACATTGACAATATATACACAACCTTTTTTCCAATGGTAACTTGATTCTGAAAGGAAACTCGACCTCAACCATAATCAATATGATAGAATGAGGTGCAAAGAATCAAACATTCCACTCCACATCGGTGCAAACAATCAGAAGTATTCTCGACCTCCAACGATCTCTCAAGAGTATCTTCTTGGATTCTTTGACCAATCACTTGGATGTGGGAATTAGATCATATCCCATACTCTTGTTATCTCCAGCGTGATCTGATCAATCACTCGAGCAATGTTGAAATTTTTTCGAACTTCATGGTCACCAAACTGTAACATGAACTCAAATTAGGTGATACAAGTTGCCAATGCATCACTATTCGATGCATGTGAACATGATGCCAGTGTTGGTTGACAACTCTTTATAGACAACAAAACCGCTCATGGCCGAGAGAACTCCATTGTCTTCCCTTCCCGCCTCCCGAGACTTCACATGTCTAAGGATCCATGCGAACCTCCGTACTTCCTATGCAATGACTCTGTCAAAGATTTGCATGTCAGGGGGATGGAACGATATGACCATGTGCCCAAAAAATGTCCTTGCCATATCTGTCTAGTTATCGCTAGAGCAGGAGACCTTACTAGATTCATTGAGCCCAGATATTCGTGTGGAATAAGATGGATCGAGTTCAATCAAGCAAATTTGGAGCTCATCATTGTTGTTTTCCTAGGCCCAATCCCACTCTGATACCATGTTGGTTTTCTTCATATAAGATATAAGATATATTCAATATATTATTGCAATGATGAGTGTTCCATATATAGGGAACATAAGGTGACCATCCATGAAAGGATGCATCCCTTGAATAATCAATAACTATTTGTTATTATTATTTACTTATTATATACTATAGTTAATAATCAATTAATTATTATATTATTAATTATTATCTTTAGATAATGTCTTCCCGATGTTGTCCAAACATCAACATTATTAGGTAAAAGTGTGTTTCTTTGTGTGTTTCTTTAGTATGCATTAGTATGCATTTGTAGTTAGGAAATCCAATGGTCACGATATGTTCCCGAGATAGAGTGATCTGACAATTCATATTCTCCTCGATCTTAACGACCATTGATCTATGGCTTAACACTTGATTGGTCCATGATATCTATTTAAAGAGCATGGAGGGTCATTTTCCTATGATCAATTATGAGAAACTCTCTTGTAAAATATCTCTATAATCTTTTTCTTTTGCATTAATAAACTGCTCCAAGTGGAAGCGTTGGTTGGGGTCTCGGATGTTTCCCCGTAGGGGTTTTACCACATCAAAACATTGGTGTGTTGATCTTTAATCTGGTTGTGTGAGTGGTTATTAAATTTTTTTGTCCTCTATTGGAATACCTATGTTGTCGAACATGGTATCAAAGCCTGTTTGAAGACCCACTCCTGTTATAGATCGAGATCATGAAATCAAGTTGTCTTATCTCCATTTTCTTCCATTTATGTACATTTATGGGCTGAGAGGACTGCTCCATTGTGTCTGGAGCACTCATTTCAGTTAGGAACACTTTTCGTTTCACTTGAAAAAGTTTTTGTTTGCCCAAGATACGGCCATTTCAGTCAGATCCGGAGGTATAAACCCTGAATATGCCATTTTTAAATTTCTGCAGAGTATTATTTTGGTTTCATTTCAGTTTTGTATTGTTTGTTTACGAGTTTCTACTCTTTTAGATATGTGTATGATCTTTTCCCCACGCCTTGTGTGATCTCAGCAGATGAGAAACATATAGGAAAATTTGCATTTTATGGGTAAGCTAACTAAGATCTAACCCTTGTTGTCATCGAGGAGTTAAAAGACTTTTTTTTAGGAACGTTCTCCAAGGTCGTCTTCAACAACAACAACAACAACAACAACAAACTCAATGGTCGTGCTAAACAATACAATATGTTTTGCTAGACCATTTGGTTAAAAGTTGACTTATTAAGTAAGAGGTCTTGAGTTCAAGTCTCTCTTTTTGTTACTTTTTTTGAAAAAGTGCATGCTCAATTGTAAAGTGTATTTCACTTCAAGTATAAAAGTGAATCACTATAAGCAGCTTTAATATTTTATTTTAGAGTTATTTATTTTGCACGCGACTTTTCTTTCATAAAGTAATTTCATTGTAACAATGATCCCCACTTCTTTTTATAAAAGTGTGTCACTTCATAAAGCAACTTACACCACCACGTGGTCCTTTGGTTACCATTTATGTATTTTTTTAAAAGGGCATAACTTTCACATCCAAAGTCTGTTTTTAGTGCCATTTTTTTTTTAAAACCGCCTAATTTTTCAAGATCTTTCCATCCAGATCATCAGTTTCAATTTTTAAATCCATATTATCTACATATTTAATATGGCTTCTTCCAGTAATCTTTTGCTTACTAGCACCAACTATTTCCAATGGAAATCTCATATAGAGGATTTATTAAGAAGTAAAGGCTTGTACCGGATTACCTTAGGAAAGGAAAAAGAACTCATTGATGCTGATAAGAAATTCAAATGGGCTAATAGGAGTGACAAAGCACGTGGACTAATCGAAATGTCCATCTATCTTGATTTAAGGTTCCACCTTAAATAAATTGATGACCTCGATGAATCTTGGGAAAAGATTGAATCTTTGTTTGGTAAACTCAATATTATTCGAGCACAACAGTTAGAAAATCAAGTACTAACCTTAAGTCCAAGTGATTTTTCTTGCATTGGAGACTATATATCTAAGTTTAAAACACTCAGAATTTTATGTGAAGAATGTGAGATAAATATGGAGGAAGAGTGTTGCATTTGTCTTATTCTTTCTAAGCTAGGTAGTGCATATTCTATGTTTGTATCTACCTTTTACGCCATGACAGAGGATCTAGGGAAAACTTATCAAAAACACACTCTTGAGTCCTTTTATTTTTCTTTGATTAGAGAGGAAGATAAGCTTGTACAACTTGGAGTGATCAACACTCCAGGTACCTCCAACAAAGCCTTAGTAGCCCAGCAGAAAGATAAACCCAAGAATCCCAGGAAGCAACATCCTCACTACAACAAAAAGCAACATAAGGGTCCCAAACACACTCAGACAGCTTCAGCTCCTAACGGTGACAAAGGAGAAAAATATAAAAATAAGAAGACTGACATACATTGCAACTTTTGCAATAAATATGGTCATGATGAGTCTAAATGTTTCAAGAATATGGCAGAAATGAAGAAGCACAACATCAGTATTGATTCTACTTCTTCTTCTTCTCATGGACAAGCACTTTTTGCTTCTAGTTTCTCCTTCAATACAACTTCTACTTCTTCTTCTTCTCATGGACAATCACTTTCTGCTTCTGGTTTCTCCTTCAATACAACTTATACTTCTTCTTTTGATGAGTGGCGTATTGATTCTGGAGCATCTTACCATATGGATAAGGATAAGACGTATTTTCTGCTTTAAATGAATGTAACACCAAGAAAATATTTGTTGGTGATGATAGATCTCTTAGTGTTGTGGGATCTTGAACAATTCAAGTAGATAATGGTCATTTCAATGATGTATTATGTGTTCCAAGTCTTTCTTGCAACCTTATATCAATATATCAAATCACTCATTCAGGTGAAGATAAAACCGTAGAGTTTTCACCTCACCAAGTTGTAATCAAGGATCTAAAAGATCCTAAGCATGTTCTTGCAACTGGAATTGTTGATGATATTACCAGGTTGTGCAAGTTTGACAACTTTGGGTCATCATCTTTTTCATCATTTTTTGTTTCTCATAGCGATGACTTGAGAAAATTTTGGCATGAGCAGTTTGGTCACTTAAACTATCACTCATTGCAACAACTATGTAATCAACAGATGTTGACTGGTCTTCCTCATGTTTCATGCAGAGATGGTGTTTTTTCTGGTTGTGTTCTCGTCAAAGGTCATCGGGACAATTTTGACAAACGTGCCTCTTGGCATGCCTCGGGCCCTTTGCATCTTGTTCACAGTGATTTGTGTGGTCCACTTTCTACTCCTTCTTTTTCTGGGTGCAAGTGTTTCTTAACTTTCATTGATGACTTTTCCATACATACTTGGGTTTACTTCTTAAAACTTAAGAACAAAGTTTTTGACAATATTTTGGCCTACAAGGCCCTTGTAGAAAAACAATCTGGACATCAAATTCAAAGGTTAAGAACAGATAATGGAGGCGAATATGTAAACAATAATTTTACAATTTATTGCACTACACAGGGCATCCAAATGCAACACATTGTTCCATATACACCACAACAAAATGGCATTGTTGAGAGAAAGAACCACACATTAAAATAAATGGTTAATTGTATGATCCAATCTAAGGGATTAAATCTAAAGTATTGGGCGGAAGCCAACAACTGTGAAAATTCCATAATAAATCGCACTCCCACAAAGGCTCTTAGAAGTATAACACCGGAAGAATCTTGGACTAAAATTAAACCAAATGTAAGTCACTTCTGTGTATTTGGCAGTATAGCATGGGCTCACATTCCTTATGAGAAAAGGAAATCATTGCAACCTAAAAGTGAGAAGTGTATATTTGTTGGTTATTTTGAAGATGTCAAAGGTTATAGACTTCTTCAACGACATTGTAATGAAATTATTATTAGAAGAGATGTTAAATTTGATGAAAATCTCTTGGTCTGCAATTCTAATTCGGCGATTGTGCCTTCTTTGGCCTATGAGCAATCTTCAGCATTTGTGCCTTCTTCTATTCCTATTTTGGTTTATTCTTCAGATGATGACAGTGAGGATGAAAATCCACCTTCACCTGCTCACCTTTCTCCAGATGAGTCCTTTGAACCTGAACCAGCACCAGCTCCTCTACTTCCTAGATGGGTCTGTTCAACAAGAGAAGCAGTTGGTGATCTTCTCAGTGATCCTTCATATCAGTGTCGGACATATTCATAGTTCCAGTGAGCCTCTTCCCTTTTGGATCAAGTTTCAGAGACTCATGAACCAAAGACATTTGCAGAAGCTTCAGTTCATCCAGATTTGGATACACTAATGAATGAAGAGTATCGTTCTTTATGGAAAATGATACTTGGGATCTTGTACCTCTTCCAAAAGGAAGAAAACTTGTCATATGTAAATGGTTCTATAGAACTAAGTATGCATCAGATGGAAGTGTTGAAAGACACAAGGCTCGGTTAGTTGCCAAAGGATTTTCCCAAGTTGAAATAATTGACTATAATTAAACCTTTTCCCTTGTAGCCAAAATGAATTCTATCCGCCTTGTTCTTGCCCTTGCTGCCTCACATAAATGGAAGGTCCATCAGATGGATGTTAAATATGCCTTATTGCGTAGAGATTTGCAAGAATAAATCTACATGGAACAACCTCATGGCTATGTCCAGAATTACTCTAGCCCTGTTTGTCACTTAAGAAATCTCTTTATGGTCTTAAGTAAGCTCCCCGAGCTTGGTATGCCAAAATGGGCAGTTTTCTTATTGACATCATATTCACTAGATGCCATTATGATCCTAATGTCTATACCAAGAAAGTAGGAAGACACCACATCATCCTTCTCCTTTATTTTGATGACCTTATCCTTAATGGTAGTGACTCAAAACTTTTAAACCATGTGAAAACCATCCTTTAAAAGAAGAAATTTGAAATGACAAACTTAGGTTTTTTGCACTATTTCCTTGGCCTCCAAGTTTTGCAAACCAATGAAGGAATTTTTCTTTCCCAATATAAGTATGCTTGTGACCTTCTTCGTCGCCTTCACATGGACGATTGTAAACCAAACCCTTCTCCCTTCCAGTTTGGAGTCAAGCTTATTGCCACCTGTAATTCTCCCAAAGTTCATGCCACCCTGTACCGTCAGTTAGTTGGTAGCCTCTTATGCTTGACTCATAAATATCCTGATCTTTCCTTTGATGTTGGTCTTGTTTCCTGGTATATGCAAACACCCCATGAAATCCATTGGAAATCAGCTAAAAGGATACTTTTCTATGTGTGTGGTACAGTTCATTTCGGGATACATTATAGTTCAGAGGGGACTCCTTTATTGGTTGGTTTCACTTATTCAAATTGGGTCGGAGACCCTGATGATCGGAAGTCTGCTACGGGTTATGTTTTCAGCCTTGGTTCAAGACCTGTCACTTGGGCCTGTAAGAAACAATAGGCTATTGCACTTTCTTCAGCAAAAGCAGAGTACCGAGTAGTGGTAAATGAAAGTCAGGAATCCTTGTGGCTTCGACAGATCCTTTTAGAGTTTGGATTCCAGCAGCAGCATCCGACCAGCCTTTGGTGCAACAATTAGAGTACCATCAAGCTTGCCAAAGACCCAGTTCAACATCAGTGCAACAAACACATCGAGCTACACATGCACTTCATCAGAAATCTCATTCATGATCAAGTTATTAAAGTGCTCTTTTTCCCTACAAAAGGTCAAGTTGCGAACATTTTTACAAAGTCTCTTACAGAAGCGAAGTTTTCCAAACTTTGATCTATGTTAGGATTTCATGAAGTTTTCATCAAGGGAGGATAGGCTCTAATGCCTCCTTCCTTCTCCTATTGTGTCAATATTGTAAATCCTTCAATCCTATCCCAAGTTGTTATTAAGGGGGGGTGTTAGGATATTTAGACACTTAGGAGTTAGTTAAGATCTACTTGGTCTAATGTGTCGTTAGGTAAAAGTGTGTTTCTTAGTTTGTTTCTTTAGTATGCATTTGTAGTTAGGAAATCCGACGGTCATGATATGTTCCAGACATAAAGTGATCTGACGGTTCATATTCTTCTCGATCTTAATGGCCATTGATATGTGGCTTAACATATGATTGGTCCATGATCTCTATTTAAATAGCATGGAGGGTCATTTTTCGATGATCGATTGTGAGAAACGCTCTTGTAAAATATCTTTGTAATCTTTTTATTTTTCATTAATAAACTACTCCAAGTGGTTGTGTTGGCTGGGGATGTGGATGTTTCCCTATATGGGTTTTACCACGTCAAAACATCGATGTGTTCATCTTTGATTTGGTTGTGTGAGTGGTTACTAAACATGTTCGTCCTCTGTTGGAATACCTGTGTTTTCAAACAAGGGTTTCCTAATTGCTTCTTTATGATAAAAGGGCATGTTATCGCACAGATTGTAGGTTGGGAAAATCCTGACCCAAACTACAAAAGTGGGACAACTATGAGATTATCTACCCATTTTCACCTTAGATATACACTCCCCTCGCTTTAGTGATGATGGAAATAACCGCAAGGGGGGAATCATGGTGACCCTAGTGGTATTGAGATGGAAAGCGAGGTGATGGAAGGTGAAATCCCTATAGGTCGAGTTAGGAAGTGGAAAATGGCTTGGGTAAGAGTCTTGTTGGTAGGGGTAGGTTGTCAAAGTATAGTGTACCTACAAAAAAGTGTTATATATGCTCGAGACAAGACAAAATATATATATATATATATATATATATATATATATATATATATATATATATATATATATATATATATATATATATATATATAAGCCCAAAAATCAAGGGGACAAGCAAGCAAAACTTGCTTTCCTATATTGCAGCAGTAAACAAGAATATATATCATCAAGTAAATGGTAAAAATTGTTGCAAATTGTATCACCAAAATTCCAGTAAATGATGCAAGAGACTAAGCTAGCAACTACTACTTTAACTCTAATGAAATAAACAAGACTTTAGTGACAATAGAAGGTTGTTAGATGATGTTATCTGCAAATTATTATGAGTGATAGAATAGGTTGAGAAGGAAGGATTCTATGTCTGAATGTAAAGGAGATGATGCAGAGAGAGAGAGAGGCTTGCACTACAGAGCGTCTAGGCTAGGAGAAGGAAAAGATAGTATAATGTATATTTTTTGTGTAGTGCGCAAGCCTAAGACAATTGCATAAAGAATAATAAAGAAGTCAATCAATGTGGACATAGCCCAAAGTTGGTTGAACCATGTTAACTACCCTGTTTATTTTTCTTTTATGTGATTGATCATGGATACTTTATTGATGCTTGTTAGACTAGAATTATTCTCTATGTGATCATTGTGCAATAGTATGAATGTTACAGTACTTGAGTTCTATTGTAATATGGATATAATGGTAATACATAAGTAAAGTCACTAAGTAACATAAGAAGAGAAAATACAGAATAATGCGTGCAAAACATATAAGTAAGAATGACAAAGATAATCACCTCCCATTCCCTCACTACTGTAGAAACTCGGTTCCTGCAACCCCAACAGATGCCTCGGGTGAGACTTCACTTGCATGCAGGTGATTCCAAAAGGAAAAAATGTGAGATTATCTACCCATTTTCACCTTACATAGACACTCCCCTTGCTTTAGTGATGATGGAAATAACCGCAAGAGGGGAATCTCAGTGACCCTAGGGGGATTGAGATGGAAAGTGAGGTGATGGAAGGTGAAATCCCTATAGGTCGAGTTAGGAAGTGGAAAAGGGCTTGGGTAAGAGTCTTGTTGGTAGGGGTAGGTTGTCAAAGTATAGTGTACCTGCAAAAAAGTGTTATATCTGCTCGAGACAAGACAAAATATAGAAATAAAATCCAAAAAATCAAGGGGAAAAGCAAGAAAAACTTTATTTCCTATATTTCAATAGTAAACAAGAATATATATCAGCAAGTAAATGGTAACAATGGCTGCAAATTATATCACCAAAAGTCTAGTAAATGATGCAAGAGACTAAGCTAGCAACTACTATTTTAACTCTAATGAAATAGACAAGAATTTAGTGATAATAGAAGGTTGTTAGATGATGTTATCTGCAAATTATTATGACAACCAAGTGGCTGTAGAAAAAAAATTCTACAAAAGAAAAATCCAACCACTAAAATCAACAAGTAAACCACTCAAAAGATTTCAAATTTCAAGTAGATTAATTATAGTAGCTTCCAAGCAAACTTCAATGGTGGGATAGTAAGTAAAAGAGAGAGTTTGAGTGAGTTTTTTTGCATCCCTAATGGATATAGCATAAATTTATATCAGCAGCGAGAAATACTTAGCCAAGCTAGACACCCTAGGGGATTAAGCAAGCCAATAGAATATAGAATTGAATCCACTTTCTGCAAATGAAATATCTCGATTAAACACATATTCCAATGCAATGATTTTATTTCTCCAATTGATCCAGGTGGATATTGGTGGCCACCCACATGTTCCAAATTCCAATTGGCTCATCTTGACAGTTTTCATTTCAGCACGTTTCTTTGTAATGGGGACATTTCTTTGTAATTGTGGGTTTTTCACTTACAGGGTTGTCCTGAATCCCTACACACCATCCAAGTGGATATTGGTGGCCACCCACCTATTCCAATGGGCTTATTTTGGAAGTTTTCATGTCAGTACATCTTTTTGTACTTCTAGGGTTGTTTTGGGGCTCTAAACAGTGTTTTATTGGCTTGTCACAGTCAAAGTTTGACGACATAATGTGTATTTCTCGAAAATACCTTTCCAACGGACTATCACATGCCTAAAACGGAGATTGTATGCAAACGTTACGACCCTGGGAAGTTAATGTACTAACTTACCCCAACATGGCCCACGTGACTTTTGGCGCTTCATCTCCTAGGGTTAGGTTTTTGGATGTCTAGGGATTTGGCATTCATGTTTATCATAAAAAGGCCTTCATAGCCTCATTGTAATCATTTTCTTGCGAATGAGTGTAGCAGTCACATCTCTTCTTAGAGATAAAGCTGCCACCATTCTAGCGACTCTTGCACTCTGTATTTTTGTAGTCTTTGTACATTTATTTCATTAATAGAAAACATGTATTGTTGTATTTCTCTATTTCTAGAAATTTTTATGTGTATTTCATTGTAATATATCTGCTTTCATTTCGTTCCAAAAATAATCTAGATCAGTGGTATCAGAGCAGGTTGCTCTTGATCGTTTTTCAGTGCATGTCCCCGACGAGGTCCAAGTATAGAAAGTTGGGTCTCGAGCTTGTCTCTCTTGAGGACAATCACTCTCGCACACCCAAGAAACCCTCTATGGCGGCAAAAAAATAAAAATGATGAAGTAGAATATTATATTAACATGTTACTTGAGCAAGCTCTCGGGCGACAAAGGGACGAAATGATGGAGAATTGTTTCCACATCCTTCAACACATGCCGATAGCAACGGGCGCATATTCATCAAGAAGCCACTTTGGAGGAACCTCTCCCTTCAAGGTACAAGTTAATTTTGATATTCTTGTATTTGAAGGTAAGATAGATGCAGATGCCTTAGAAAAATGGTTAAATCTTCTAGAAGGTTATTTCTTTGTTCACAATTTTTCTGACAGAGAAAATATCACCTTCTCACTCCTCAAGGCTCTCCCCCATGTCAAACATTGGTGGGAAACTTAGTGGGAGCAAAGTTACACAGAGGAATATGGAATATATGGGGTTGATCCCACTTGGGATTTTTTTGTGGATGCGGTCAAGGAACAATACTACCCTATTGATAACTATGAAGACCAGTACATGAGATGGACCACACTGCAGCAAGAGAAGAGCCAAAGAGTGTGGGAGTTCAAAAATACTTTCCATACCTTGCACACCAAGATGGGTATCAAAGACTCTGAGAGGCATCTAGTTCTGAAATACCATAGGGCTCTGCATAGGTACATCCAAACCGAAATGGATTTTCTAAACATCTCATTATTGGGAGATGCCTATCAATATGTTGTCAAAATCGAACACAAATTTAGGCACTGGAACAAATGGGAGTTCAGGTCTGCACATCCGCAACAACCAAAGCATGATAAAGACGGCCCTAACCAACAACCTCCCAAAAACCAATCCAAGATACAGGAAAAGAAGGGTAAAGGAGAGACAAAGAATGACATGGGGAAGTGGTGTGACTTCCACAAAATCCCCTAGAACAACACCGATGAATGTTGCTCGAAACATTCATTGGTGGTTGAGGTCAAAGACAAGGATTTGAACCCTGATTCAAAATATGATCCAGAAAATATTGAAAATGGACAGATCATCGACCCTACATCTATTGGCACAACCACAACAATTCAACCAGAAGAACCAGTAGATCCCGAAGAGGGGGAGTGCCTCTTCAATTCAAAGATGTGGGTGAAGGGGACCCTATTGCATTTCATTGTTGATAGAGAAAGCCAAAATAACCTCATATTAGTTGAGGTTGTCAAACAATTGGGGTTGTCGACAACACCACACCCGCAACCATACAACATTGGGTGGCTCACCAAGGATGAGATCTCTATGTCATTCAGCAGTGCCCCCTGTTCTATGGCATCTATCCTTTAAAGGATGAGGTAGTGTGTGATGTTTCCCCTCTTGATGTATCTGATGTTGTTTTGGGCCAACCATTTATGTGGAAACGTCATGATGTTTATGAGTCTCAACCCCTTAGTGTCATTATTATTATGGGGGTTAATCTCTACAGGATACCAAAGGTAGTTTCAACTATTGTTCCACCAAAATAGTGCCCAAAGGTAATCTCTCATACTACAAAATTCATCCTCTTCACAGTCTATTCAAAGGATGAACAGAAGGCCACTACAACCACTATAGCCTCAGCACCTTTTATCCAGCAGAAGCATATTGCAGAAGAGAAAGCTGATATTGTTTCTTCACCTAAAATGGTTCCTACACAATGCCCCATTAATTCAGAGACAACATGTTGGTAGAACATATTCAACCCCACCAACAATAGGTTCGTGATAACCTTCCATGGACCAAGAAGCGCAAATTCTCCAACAAGGCACGTAGCTCACCAAGATTCATATTTAGAAAATGTGTTCCCCTCTTCCTTGGGAACTCAACGCAATAGAGACCATTTCATTTCAAGGGGGGAGGATTGATCTAGGTGGATATTGGTGGCCACCCACCTATTCCAAATTCCAATTGGTTCATCTTGACATTTTTCAATTCAGCATGTTTCTCTGTAATGGAGACATTTCTTTGTAATTGTGGGTTCTACACTTATGGGGATGTCCTGAAGCCCTACACAGCATCTAGGTGTATATTGGTGGCCGCCCACCTATTCCAACTGGATTATTTTGAAATTGTTCATGTCATTACATCTTTTTGTACTTCTAGGGCCGTTTTGGGGCTCTAAACAGTGTTTTCTTGGCTTGCCACAGTCAAACTATAGATAAATTCAAAGTTTGATGGCATAATGTGTAGTTCTTGAAAAGACCTTTCCAACAGGCTATAACATGCCTAAAACGAAGATCGTATGCAAAATTTATGACCCCGGAAATTTAATGTACTAACATACCCCAATAGGGCCCACATGACTTTTGGCGCTTCATCACCCAGGGTTAGGTTTTTCGATGTCTAGGGTTTTTTCATTCATGTTTATCATTAAAAGGCCTTTAGAGCCTCATTATAATCATCTTCTTGCAAATGAGCATAGTTGTCACATATCTTCTCAGAGATAAATCTTCCACCATTCTAGCGAGTCTTGCACTCTATATTTTTACAGTCCATGTACATTTATTTCATTAATAGAAATCATGTATTGTTGTATTTCTCTATTTCTAGTAATTGTTACGTGTATTTCATTGTAATTTCTCTTCTTTCATTTCGTTCTGAAAATAATCTAGATCACTAATTCAATTTTAATATTAGTGCTTTTAATCTATTGGGTAATGGAGTCTTGGTTGTAAGTGTTGGATCCACTACTTCTCTAGGGGTGTAAGCCCTTTTACTCCGTAGCGAAAGATAATCCAATAAAGGTAAGTCTAGGATGGTGTAATCTCTTTTACTCCTCGTAGCAACCTCGTGAAAAATTACTTATCAAATAACAATTAAGATGAAACTTGGTGGAGGGTGTATGCACTTATACTCCTCTAGTGGTTTTAGACAAGAATAGCATGAAACAAGAAGAAATTACCAACAAATGCAG
>ML787486.1:631157-660304 GCA_009831015.1 Picea engelmannii | reverse complement strand
CAATAATATCTCACTTGGATGTTAAACACACTAAGATGATTTAGCTCAAATTGATTTCTTTTAAGAGTTTATTTCACACTCCTATCGTCCATTTATACTATAGTACCTAGCAGTCCCATGTTTGACCTATTCATGGTCACTAAGTGGTTTATCTCATCTTAATTTAATATGGCGATTTACAAAAAAATCAATGTTGATGAGGTCCATGTAATAGAATATTTCCAAATTTAACGAAATATGTGTTTATCTTCAGAAGAACAAAAATAAATTGTAACCAAGATGTTGGATTATTTTTTTGAAATCATCTATAAAAAAGGGATGCAAAATGTTGTGGGAGATGCACTCTCAAGAAACGATGAATATGTTGAGGCATTTATATGTGTTATCTTGATCATCCAACCTGATTGGATAATATAAGTGAGGGATGAATGGAAGAATGACGAAAACGTGTGGACTCTCACTCAAAGGTTGCAACAGGATTCCAGTGCATCAGATACATTTACATGGAAAAAGGATTCACTATGGTACAAAGATCTCTTATATTTATGTAATACATCTCAACTCAAACAAAAGGTACTATTATAATTGCACACCTCTCCAATAGGAGGACACTCGATATTTTTGAAAACCTAACATAGGGTCAAGAAGGAATTTTTTTGGGATGGACTTAAGAATGATGTTCAAATGTTTGTGGAAGAATTTTTGGTTTTCCAACGAACTAAGGTGGAAACAATTAATACCCCAGGTATTTTACAACCATTATCCATCCCAAGTCAGCGTTGGGAGGAGGTTTCCATGGATTTCATCACAAGGTTACCGAAGTCTGAATGAAAGAGTGTCATCATGGTGATTGTCAATAGAATGACCAAGTACACACACTTTTGTGCATGCTCTCATCCTTTCAAAGCCAGTATAGTTGTCACCACATTCATGGAGATAGTTCAAAATCTACATGGAATCCCAAATATTAATGGAAGTAATAGAGATCCCATCTTCACTGGACATTTTAAAAAAAAATATTTTCTTGTTTGGGTACTCAATCGGCTCATAGATCTATGATGCAGGAGCATTGCAAGCATGCACAAAGAAAAGGATAGATGGATATGCACCAGTGCACATCTTGAAGATATTTTGAATTTCAAAAGGATGGCACATTAATTTAATATCTGGAGAGACATAAGTGCTCTTAATTATTTTGGGGATTGTAACATAGATCTTGAGCATTTATCTCATCTATTGGTTGTAGAAAAATAATGTAATGAATGTAAAGTAGTTGTAGGAATTAAGTAGATTAGATAGATTGAGGTTGTAGGAGGGAAAACTCAAGAAATCTGCCTCGTATGTATTGTATTGTATCATTATTCTCAATTTGTAAGAGTAGAGTTGTAGAGAAGGAGAGTAGAGGAGAACAAAGACTATAGATGTTGTATAAGAAGATAATTGTTGCTATAGAACCCATGTACAAAAGAGCTTGACTTAATATAAGAATTATTTCACTCAATTTCATAGTGTTGTTATGAATACTATTTGCATCTATTGAATGGTATGTTTACAATTTGCTTATATGCTCTGCTATGCATTTGTTTCAATGCTTTGTGTGTATGATTCCATGATGAATGTATGAAGTCTATGAGAGGGAGAGTATGAGTTTAAACTGTTTCTCTTCTTGAGAATTATTGCAAGGAGTGCAGTGAAGTTCCACAAGGAGTGCATTGACGAGAGTTTAAGTTTTACCTCAGAAAATCCCAGGAGGGATACCATTGTTCTCATACCAGCAGAAGTGCGAGTATAGCACAGATCCGTGCAAGGTGTGTGCAGGCTGGTTGAAGTCTTAGACTTTTTCAACTAGATGAGTGGTTGAAGAACTGTTGTTACAAGGAGTGCGCAAAGTTGGAAGATTTCAGATAATCATAGATTATCATGAAGGCTGCAAGGGGTGTGTGCAGGAATCCCTTGGAATCTTTGAGGTTGCAGCAAGAATCAAGCTCATGAGGGACAGATTCTCGGAAATTCTATAGGGTAGACACGGGTTGAATTCACCTCACAGAAACCAAGCTCAGGAGGAAGGATGCCAAGTGATTTGTTTAGGAATATTTGAGAACTTGAATGGACAGTTGAGTTTCTCAGAGGGAGAAGCATTGATTTTTCATGGACCGTGGGATCCATTGGACCGAAAGAGAGGATAAGGTTGAGTGTCTTTCAACATTCACCAGATCAGGAGAGATAACATTCGTTATATTTGGATCAATGAGAGTCGTTGATTGGAGATTGGAGTTTCAGAATTTCGGAAGCCAGAAGTGTGGAGGAAGTTGTTTTCGGGAACCCCCGATACACGAAGTCCCGATGCGATCTGGACTGTCATATCTCAGGACGTTTAAGACTATTGATCTGTAGCAAGGAATTCATGAGTTCAAACTTCGGGAAAAAGGACAAGAGTCACATTGAGAAATCATGAGTCGCGAAATCCCAATGCACTTGGATGAGAGGCCCCAGTACTTGACTGGAGGTCATATGTCGGAAGCACAAGGGAAGAGCTAAATACCTATTATCCCTTTTAAGGGTTTCAGGAATCAAAGGAGTGGGGGGCACTCACAATATAAATCATGAAGTCGAGAAATCTGAAAACACCTTTTCGGGCTAAGACAGTGGTCACGTCGGTTGGTCATGTGGAATGGAGGTTCGCTCCTAGTGCTTGTTCACACATGCGTAACTCCTAAGAAGAACCTGTGGTATTATATGCATTGAAGGTTCTAGTGGAAACTAAATATCCATTTAATCTCAAGGAATAGGAATATCCAAATACCGGGAGGTCACGTAGACTCTACTGAGGTAGGAGTGTTGCGTCAGGTGGTATCAGAGCTTACAATCATTGTTTTCTGTAAGAAAGAGAGGACAAAAGGCAAGTTGTGATTTTAATTCTCTGTGGAATAGATTGAAATAATGTCGCCAAGGAAACATCAAGATAGACCCATGCCCAATCCAGTCATGGAAAAGGAAATGAGAGAACTTCATGCTCAATTGGATGTTATGGAAACAACAAAGAGACGAACACCTAATATTGGAGATATCAGTGAGGCCAAAAGAGAAAATGAAGCTAGAGCCGAAGAATAATTTGTAGCTGAAGAGGCTGCAAAATAATGTCTATTCAAATATGTTCCAATAATAGGGGCCAGAAAAAAAATGGACATCCCGATGTATGAAGGAAACTTAGACGTTGAGGAGTTGCTAGATTGGTTTAGAGATATGGATAAATACTTCAACTATGAGGATATCAAAGAATATAAGAAAGTAAAACATGTTGTCACTAGACTGAAAGGGAATGTAGCACTGTGGTGGGATGAATGACAGACTGATAGGTGTTGCTAAGGAAAACAAAGAATCAAAAGATGGGGTAGGATGGTCACCAAGTTGAAAGCCAAATTTATACCCAAAGATTACAAATTAATATGTTTCGAAGAATGAAGAATTTGAGACAGAAAGGGATGACAGTCAAGGAATACACTGAAGAATTTTACAAACTCAATATCCAAGCTGGTCATCGCAAGAGTGATGATGAAAAAGTCACCAGATACATGAATGGCTTGAGATATGAAATTCAAGATGAGATGAGCATGGTAACAATCAGGAATGTGGAAGATGCTCATCAGATTGCTTCAAAGGAAGAAGTGAAATTGGCCTGAAAGAAAGGTCAAAGGGGCAGAGGTAGAAGTACAAGCAGAGGAAAAGAAATTTCCCAGGAGAGAGTATAGAATCCCAAGGATGAAGAAAAGAAACCTCACAATCACCTAGAAAGGGGAGGAATCTCACAAGGAGGATAGTATGACGAAAGGAACATTTTTCCTCAAGCCAAACGAAGAGGAAGAGGAAAAGGAGGTGAAATAAAGTGTTTTGTCTGTGGAAAGATCAGACACAATTTATTTTGAATGTCTCGATAGAAAAAGAGATGGAGGAGGCGAAGCTCACATTTCAGAAGTGCAAAGGTGAAATGTTGAGGCAAAATATGCAGAAGGTGGAAGATCCTTAATGATGAGGAAAATTATCTTGAAACCAGAGAAAGAGATGGAGAATCCAGTCCAAAGGAACAGTTTGTTCAAAACTTCTTGCAAGACCAAGGATAGGGTATGAAAGGTAATTGTTGACAATGGAAGAACAAATAATCTAGTATCCACATAAATGGTGGAGAAGATGGAATTGGAAATAGTTGCACATCCGAGCCCATACAAGGTTTCATGGCTACAAAAAGGACAACAGGTAACTGTCACTATCCAATGTTTAATTGAATTTAAGATAGGGGGATATAGGGATGATATCTTATGTGATGGTATTCCCGTGGATGTCTGTCATATTTTGTTGGGGAGACCGTGGAAATATGATAGGAATGTTATTCGTGATGGAAGAAAGAACACATACACCTTGGAGAAGAATGGTAGGACACATATGTTGCTTCCAATTGAGGACAAGAAGGTGAAATAAGAAACAAGCAATACTATACTTCTGATGAGTGGGAAGGAAATTTTGGATGAATTCAAGAAAGATGAAGAAATGCAGTTCGTTGTGGTGAGAAAACATAGAGTCATCTTGACCAGTACCTCAATATATGATCTACCTAAGGAGATTAAGGAAATGATGGAGAATTTTTTTGATATAGTGGTGGATGATTTACCTTGTTCATTGCCATCCATAAAAAGTATAAGCCATCACATTGACCTTATACCAGGAGCGATTTTACCAAACAAAGTAGCGTACAAATTGATGTTGCAGGAGAATGAAGAAGTTAAGAAGCAAGTCCAGGATTTGATGGACAAAGGGTTGATTAGAGAAATCTTGAGTCCATGCATTGTACCAACAATGTTAAGTTTGAAGGAGGATGGTGGATGGAGAATGTGTACAAACTCGAGGGATATAAATAAAATCACGATCAGGTATAGATTTCCTTTACCCAGGATGTATGACTTGATGGATTGCTTGTGTGGAGAAAAGTTTTTAAAAAAAATTGGTTTGAAAAGAGGATATCATCAGATTAGAATGAGGGAAGGTGATGAATGGAAGACAACATTCAAGATGAATGAAGGGATGTATGAATGGATTTTCATGCCATTTGTTTTGATGAATGCGCCAAGTACTTTCATGATATTGATGGATGAAGTCTTGAACGATTTCATTGGGAAGTTTGTAATTGTGTATCTTGATGATATATTGATATTCAGTAATACTGAGGAAGAACATTTGAGACACTTAACTCTAGTAATGAGGAGTTTGTAGTGAGAGAAGTTGTTGATAAATCTAAAGAAGTCGTCTTTCATGAAGATGAAACTCATTTATTTTGGGTTCGTGATCTCTTCGAACGAGTTGAAGATGAATCTTGAGAAGGTAAAAGCAATCAAAGAATGGTCGTCGCCGTGGATTAACTAGTTTTTACAAGAAGTTCATCAGAAAGTTTAATGGAATTTCTGCACCAATGATGGACACAGTCAAGAAAAGACATAAATATTTTCATTGGACAAAGGAAGTGGATAAAATTTTGAAGTTGTTAAAGGAGAATATAACAGGACAAACAGTTCCAGTTCTTCCATATTTCAGTAAGACATTCCAAGTGAGATGTGAATCAAGTGGATTTGTGATTGGAGCAGTCTTAATTCAGGACAACAGACCAGTTGCATACTTCAGTGAGAAGTTGAATGATGCCAAGAGGAATTATTCCACGTATGATAAAGAGTTTTATGTAGTCATACAAGCATTGAAGAAATGGAGGCACTACCTAGTTCTGAAAGAGTTCATTTTGTATAGAGACAACTAGGACTTACAGTTTATAAATAGAGAGGAAAAACTGACCAAAAACATGCAAAATGGGTTGAATTTATGCAAAATTTTACTTTTGTTACTAAACACATTTCTGGAAATGCTAACAAGGTTGTTTATGCATTGAGAAGGATATGTTTGATTCTGCAGGAGTTTTGTGTGAAGACCTTAGGTTTTGATAGCCTTAAGGACGTGTACATAGATGATTCAAATTTCAAGGATGCTTATGAAGCATGTGAGAATCTTGTTCTGAGAGACAGAAGCCAATGGATTGAATACTTGATCCAGGATGGATTGCTATTCAAAGGAAATCAGTTGTGTATCCCGAAGATTTCTATGAGAGAGAATATTCTAAAGGAAAAGCATAGTGGAGGATTGGATGGACATTTCGGCCATGAAAAAACATTTGCGCAACTGAATAGTTTGTATTATTGGGCAGGGATGAGGAAAAATGTCAATAAATTTTTTAACCGATGTAGAATTTGCCAACACACAAAGGGGAAAAGATAGAATACAAGATTATATCAACCATTGTTAGTACGAGAGAGGCTATGGGATGTGGTAAGCATCGCTTTTGTGTTTGGACTGCTGAGGACACAAAGAGGTTGTGATTCGATATTCTTGGTAGTCGACAGATTCTCAAAAATGACACATTTTATTCCATGTCAGAAAACTAGTGATGCAACACATATTGCAAATATATTCTTCAAAGAAGTTGCTCGACTTGATGGTCTACCCAAGAGTATTGTTTCAGAACAAGATACCAAATTTGTTGGTCATTTATGGAGGACACTATGGAAAAAGATGGGGACAAATTCATCTTTTAGCTCAACATATCACCCTCAGATGGATGGACAGATTGAGGTAGTAAATCGAATCTTGGGAGACTTGTTGAGGAGTTTATTAGCTAAAAATAATAGTTAGTGGGATCAAATTCTACCGCAAGATAAATTTTCATATAATGACTTGCCTAATAGAAACACAAGACAAAGCCCAATTTAGATAATGTATGGAATTCATCCAAGAGGAGTATCTGAGTTGAGAGACTTAGAGCAAAATGAGTTAAGGAGTGTTGGAGCGAAATATTTTGCAGCAGAGATGCAGGAGCTCCACAATAAGATTAAAGAGTGGTTACAGAGTTCCAACCAGGAGTACAAGCATAGAGAATATCAACACAGAAGAGATATTCAATTTGAAGTGGGAGATTTGGTATTAGCGCATCTAAGAAACTAAAGTTTCCCAAGGGAAACATATAATAAGATGAAGATGAAAAAGATAGGGTCATGTAAGATTCTGAGAAAGGTTGAGGCAAACGCTTATGAGATAGAATTTCTATATGATGTGGGCATATCACCCATATTTAACGTAGAAGATATGTATCCTTACATAGCATATGAAGTAGATGGGGGACAAAATCAGAGAGAAGTTCAGTGGGTAAAACAGATTCCAGTAGATGAAAAACCGTAGATGGAAAAGATCATTGATCAGAGAGATGGTAAGAAGACCCAGAGAAATAGATATTTTGAATATATGATAAAGTGGAAGGGACACCCCATTGAGGATGCCATTTGGAAAAGAGAAACAAATATCCAGAAACATGGAGAGACAATCCATGAGCTCATGAACAGGAGTCCATGATTTTTTTAGCTAGAGGAGTATGATGCAGGAACATTGCAAAAATGTGCAATGCGGAGGATAGTTCGACACGCACCAACGCACATCTTGAAGATACTTTTAATTTCAAAAGGATGGCACATTAATGTAATATCTGGAGAGACATAAGCTCTCTTAAATGTTTTGGCCATTGTAACACAAATATTGAGCATCTCTCTCATTTGACGGTTGTAGAAAATTAATGTAATGAATGTAAAGTAGTTGTAGGCTTTAATTCGATTAGATAGCTTGAGGTTGTAGGAGGGAAAACTCAAGAAATATACCTTGTATGTATTGTATTGTATCATTATTCTAAATTTGTATGAGTAGAGTTGTAGAGAAGGAGATCAGAGGAGAATAGAGACTGTAGAAGTTGTATAAGCAGATAGTTGTTTCTAAAGAACCCATGTACAAAAGAACTTGATTTAATATAAGAATTATTTGACTTGATTTCATGGTGTTTTTAAGAATATTGTTTGCATATATTGAATGGTATGTTTACATTTTTCTTATATACTTTGTTATGCATTTGTTTCAATGGTTTTTGTGTATGCTTTCATGATGAATGTATGAAGTCTATGAGAGGGAGAGTATGAGTTTTAATTGTTTCTCTTCTTGAGAATTCCTACAAGGAGTGAAGTGAAGGTCTGCAAGGAGTGCATTGACGAGAGTATAAGTTTTATCTTAGAAAAGATCAGGAGGGATACCGTTGTTCTCATACTAGAAGAAGTGTGAGTATAGCACAGATCCGTGCAAGGTGTGCACAGGCAGGCTGAATTCTTAGAATTTTCAAACCAGATGAGTGGTTGAAGAACTGTTGTCGCAAGGAGTGCACAGATTTGGAATATTTTAGATAATCAAAGATTATTATGAAGGTCGCTAGGAATGTGTTCAGGAATCCCTTGGAATCTTTGAGGTTGCAGCAATAATCAAGATTAGGAGGGATAGAGTCTTGGAAAGTCTAGAGGGAAGATGAGGGTTGAAGTCACCTCGTAGAAACAAAGATCAGGAGGAAGGACGCCAAGTGATTTGGTCAGGAATCTTTGAGAACTTGAACGAATAATTGAGTTTCTTAGAGGGAGAAGCTTCGATTTTTCATGGACCGTTGGATCCAGTGGATCAACAGAGAGGATAAGGCTGAGTGTCTTCCAACATTCATAATCTCAGGAGAGATAACAACTGTTAGATATGGATCACTGAGAGTCGTTGATTGGACATTGGAGTTTTGACATTTTGGAAGCTGAAAGTGTGGAGGAATTTGTTTTCGGGAATCCACGATACACGAAGTCCCGATGCAATCTGGACTATCATATCTCAGAAGGTTCAGGACAATTGATCTGTAGCAAAGAAGTCACAATTTTAGACTTTGGGAAAAAGGAGAAGAGTCACATCGAGAACTCATGAGTCATGAAATCCTGACGCGCTCAGAGGAGAGGCCCCGGGACTTAACTCGAGGTCATACGTCGAAAGAATAAGGGAGGATATAAAGAAATGTAATCCCTTTTCAGGGTTTCAAGAATCGAAGGAGTCAGGGGGACTAACAATAGAAATCATGAAGTCGCGAAATATGAAAACACCTTTTCGGGTTAAGACAGTGGTCGCGCTGGTTGGTCACGTGGAGTGGACATTCACGCTTAGTGATTTTTCATGCAGGTTTAACTCCTAAGAAGGACCTATGGTATTATATGCATTGAAGGTTCCAGTGGAAGCTAAAGATCCATTTCAGCTCATGGAATAGGAAGATCCAAAGATTGAGAGGTCACACAAACTTTGATGAGGTAGGGGTGTTGCGTCAATCATCCTATCATCCTCAATGTGATGGAGAAACCAAGATAGTCAACAAATGTGTTGAAGGATACCTTTGTTTCATTATCTCCAATAAACAAACACAATGGTTCAAATGGTTACCCTTGGCAAAATCATGGTATAACACTTCCTTTCATTCTGCAACAAAAATGACACCATTTATGGCACTCTATGGATACCACCCAGCTTCCATAACTTCTTCTCTAAAAGAAAAATATAAGGTTCAAGTACTGGAAGATCACATCGAGCATCAACAACAAGTTCTCCAACTCTTAAAGGACAACCTAACAATGGCACCAAATTGTATGAAACAACAATAAAATCAATATCATAGTGAACGAAGTTTTGAAGTAGTGGATTGGGAATTTTTAAGACTACAACCATACAAAAAGATGTCCCTCAAGCAAGATAAGAAGGCTAATAAATTATCACCAAAGTATTATGGTCCTTATAAGGTTTTGCAAAATATTGGTACGCATACAAATTTGAGTTTCCTGCATCTACACGAGTACAACCAATTTTCCATGTTTCATTCTTAAAGAAGGTTATAGGTGACAAGATCCCAATTCAAACTATATTGCGAGAACATGATGAGGAAGGAAAAGTCATATTGGATCCTGAAGCTATCACTGACACAAGAATTCACCAATTGAGAAATATATCTATTTCGAAGTATCTCATTAAGTGGAGGAAACTACCTATTGAATATTCCACTTGGGAAGATGAGACTTTTATACAAAATCATACATAATTACTCAATGATTGTGGAAAACAATTGTCTGAAGGGAGGGACATGTTAATCCCTAAATAGTGTCACATTACCCCTTAATTGACGCTATTACATTAGTAATGTTATTTTATTTATGTCGTCTTGGATCCTTTAGTTGTAATTGTTCCTCCTAGTCTCCTATATATACCAAGGAGACCTTTTCATTTGGAATCATATTGTATTTGGAAATTTATGTGGTGTATAAGGAGTTTTCCCCTCAAAGAGGTTTATTATCTGAAATTCTTTCTTTTTGAAGGTGTTTGGTACTTATTCTCATCTTTTTTTATGCTATTTTGATATTTGGTTCCTAACAAAAGTATGTTTGTCAACTACCGAAGCAGAATGTTGTGCCACCATTCAGGAAGGTACTGAAGCAATATGGATTCAACAACTTTTTGGAGATCTTGGTATTCATGTTCAAACCTCGATTATAATCTATTGTGATAACCAAAGTTTCATACAAGGTTCTAACAATATTGTTTCCCACAATAAGATGATTCATTTAGAGCTCCATGCTCACTATTTGAGATAGTTGGTTCATTAGAATGTTGTCTCCCTTGAATATTGAAAAATAGAAGATCAATATGTTGATATCTTCACCAAACCTTTAACTGAATTTATATTTATCAAGCTTCTCACAATGGTTGGTCTTTAGGAATCTGCAATTACGGGGGGTGTTCTAGTGATGTAATTTCACCTCTTGAAACTGCATAGGTTTGTGTTGATGCGGGGGTGTTCAAACATGAATAATTAATGGTTCATCACACATCTCCCAACTTCATTTGGTTAAGAGCTCGACCTAGGTATAGTCGGTCGGGTGATCGACCAACACACCCCACCAATCCATCCAATAGTCGACATGATTCTTGGTTGGACAATCGAACAATAATTGAAGATATTTAGGTGACCAACCCAAGTTCGATGCATAGATGATCGATAGATTCCTATCGAGCCGATTCAACATAGTGGATTTTATGGAGTCAACTCTAATTGTTCACAATTACATGTGGACAAGATCTTTCGGATTCTACGGATATCATTTAGATCTCGAAGCTATAAAAAGAGACCCCTTGGGTCATTATCAATCATGGAAATTGATATTGTGTAATAGATGATGCAGATAGAGATGTACAACATGCACTGTGATGTTTTGATCACAATACGCTCTTCTTATGTGTTGCAATGGTTACTTTAGACACCACCCTCTATATTTCAAATTTTTGTTCCTCTTCAATTATCTGCAATACTTTGTCACATGTTTCATGTTGTTTTCCATCATATTCCCCAAGACATCCAACCAATTAGGTCTCCTATTTGGAAATATGGATTTGATCCCTTAGATGAAAATACTTCATGTTTTACATCTAACCTTAATTGTAATATTCCAAAAGACATAATACAATGATAGAGTACATGAAATAAAATGACTCATTTCTATCTGAATATTAGTAAGAATTCTCCTAGGACATGTTGAGCCTTGGGAGTCGGGACCATAATCTCTTACATATCACCTTATGAGAGAGTGTTTTAGTCTAAACAATGAGAAAATAAGAATGGGTTATGCGGTAGACCCAATGCAAGCTTGATATATAGATAGATATATTTCTTAAAACATATATGAGATCATAGATCTAAGGCACAAAGAGTTACAACTTGAGGTGGATCATATTTTTAGGTCTACAAATAGATATCCAGATATATAAACTCCTTCCTCATCAAATGCATGACCATGTATTATACTAAAGAGAGGGGTAAAAGTAGTATAACACCAAGAAGCACTTGAACTCAAAGTTATTTTACTACAGTGGCATTATCCATATATTGGGATATCAATGCATTTTTTTTTTTGTTATTTTTGTGATCTTAGAGCTTATAAGAATTTTGTCCCATCTGTGTGCTAAGGGTAGAAATAAAAGTGGCATAAAAAATGCTAAAAAAATGGATACTTTGATATGTAGTAAAAATATATGGGGTTTTTAAATTGTATAGATGTATTGGGAGGGGGGTTAAGAAAATAATTTTGGGGTAATCTAGTGAAATTAGAGATATTCTTTAAAATCCAATGAAGAGATACCCTGTGTCATAGGTTCACTTAGTGAATCCTCTATGTGAGGAACATATGAGGTTTGAGAAAACAACTTTCAATAGTAGATATCAAGGGAGAAAGTGTGTGACATTCATTGCAATATTACATATGTCATTAAAAATTGTTGCTTGATTGGTGTTAGTTTTAATCATTATGTACCAAGGAGACATTTTCATTTGGAATCATATTGTATTTGGAAATTTATGTGGTGTATAAAGAGTTTTCCCCTCAAAGAGTTTTATTATCATAAATTCTTTCTTTTTCAAGGCGGTGGGTACTTATTCTCTGCTTTTTTTATGCTATTTTGATATTTCGTTCCTAACAATAGTATGTTTGTCAACTATCGAAGAAGAATGTTGTGGCACCATTCAGGAAGGTACTGAAGCAATATGGATTGAACAACTTTTTGGAGATATTGGTATTCATGTTCAAACCTCAATTATAATCTATTGTGATAACTACAGTTTCATATAAGTTGCTAACAATATTGTTCCCCAGAATAAGATGATTCATGCAGAGCTCCATGCTCACTATTTGAGATAGTTGGTTCATTAGAATGTTGTATCCCTTGAATATTGAAAAATAGAAGATCAATATGTTGATATCTTCATGAAACCTTTAACTGAACTTATATTTATCAAGCTTCTCACAATGGTTGGGCTTTAGGAAGCTGCAATTATGGGGTGTGTTCTAGTGATGTAATTTCACCTCCTGAAACTCCATAGGTTTGTGTTGATGACGGGGTGTTCGAACACGAATAATTAATGGTTCATCACACATCTCCCAGCTTCATTTGGTTAAGAGATCGACCTACGTACAGTCGGTCGGGTGATCGACCAACACACCCCACCAATCCATCCAATAGTCGACATGATTCTTGGTCAGACAATCGAACAATAATTGAAGATATTCAGGTGACCAACCCAAGTTCGATGCATACATGATCGATCGAGTCCTATCGAGCCGACTCAACTAAGTGAATTTTATGGAGTCAACTCTAATTGTTCACAATTACATGTGAACAAGATCTTTCAGATTCTATGGATATCATTTAGATCTCGAGGCTATAAAAAGAGACCCCTTGGGTCATTATCAATCATGGAAATTGATATTGTGTAATAGATGATGCATATAGAGATGTACAACATGCAGTGTGATGTTCTATTCACAATACACTCTTCTTATGTGTTGCAATGGTTTGTTTAGACACCACCCTCTATATTTTAAATTTTTGTTCCTCTTCAATTATCTGCAATACTTTGTCACATGTTTCATGTTGTTTTCCATTGTATTCCCCAAGACATCCAATCAATTAGGTCTCCTATTTGGGAATATGGATTTGATCCCTTAGATGAAAATACTTCATGTTTTATGTCTAACCTTAATTGTAATATTCCAAAAGACATAATACAATGATAGAGTACATGGAATAAAATGACTCATTTCTATCTGAATATTAGTAAGAATTCTACTAGGACATATTGAGCCTTGGGACCATAATATCTTACATATAACCTTATGAGAGCGTGTTTTAGTCTACACAATGAGAAAATAAGAATGGGTTATGCAGTAGAACCAATGAAAGCTTGATATATAGATAGATATATTTCTTAATTTACATCTATAAGATCATAGATCTAAGGCACAAAGAGTTACAACTTGAGGTGGATCATATTTTTATGTCTACAAATAGATATCGAGATATATAAACTCCTTCCTCATCAAATGCATGACCATGTATTATACTAAAGAGATGGGTAAAAGTAGTATAACACCAAGAAGCACTTGAACTCAAAGTTATTTTACTATAGTGGCATTATCCATATATTGGGATATCGATGCATTTTTTTTTTGTTGTTTTTGTGATCGTATAGCTTATAAGAATTTTCTCCCATCTCTCTACTAAGGGTAGAAATAAAAGTGGCATAAAAAATGCTAAAAAAATGGATACTTTCATATGTAGTAAAAATATATGGGGTTTTTAAATTGTATAGATGTATTAGGAGGGGGTTTAAGAAAATAATTTTGGGGGTAATATAGTGAAATTAGAGATATTCTTTAAAATCTAATGAAGAGATACCCTCTGTTATAGATGATAGGTTCACTTAGTGAATCTTCTATGTGAGGAACATATGAGGTTTGAGAAAACAACTCTTAATAGTAGAAATAAAGAGAGAAAGTGTGTGACATTCGTTGCAGTATTACATATGTCATTAAAAAATGTTACTTTATTAGTGTTAGTTTTAATCATCATGTACCAAGGAGACCTTTTCATTTGGAATCATATTGTATTTGGAACTTTTTGTGGTGTATAAGGATTTTTCGCCTCAAAGAGGTTTATTATCTGAAATTCTTTCTTTTTCAAGGCGTTGGGTACTTATTCTCATCTTTTTTTATGCTATTTTGATATTTGGTTCCTAACAATAGTATGTTTGGCAACTACCAAAGTAGAATGTTGTGGCACCATTTAGGAAGGTACTGAAGCAATATGGATTCAACAACCTTTTGGAGATCTTGGTATTCATGTTCAAACCTCGATTATAATCTATTGTGATAACCAGAGTTTCATATAAGTTGCTAACAATATTGTTTCCCACAATAAGATGATTCATGTAGAGCTCTGTGCTCACTATTTGAGACAGTTGGTTCATTAGAATGTTGTCTCCCTTGAATATTGAAAAATAGAAGATCAATATGTTGATATCTTCACCAAACCTTTAACTAAATTTATATTTATCAAGCTTCTCACAATGGTTGGGCTTTAGGAAGCTGCAATTATGGGTGGTGTTCTAGTGACGTAATTTCACCTCCTCAAACTCCATAGGTTTGTGAAACTCCATAGGTTTGTGTGGATGAGGGGGTGTTCAAACATGAATAATTAAGGGTTCATCACACATCTCCCAGCTTCATTTGGTTAAGAGCTAGACCTAGGTACAGTCGGTTCGACCAACACACCCCACCAATCCATCCAATAGTCGCCATGATTCTTGGTCGAACAATTGAACAATAATTGAAGATATTCAAGCGACCAACCCAATTTCGATGCATAGACGATCGATCGAGTCCTATCGAGCTGACTCAACATAGTGGATTTTATGGAGTCAACTCTAATTGTTCACAATTACATGTGGACAAGATTTTTCGGATTCTATGGATATCATTTAGATCTCAAGGCTATAAAAAGAGACCCCTTGGGTCATTATCAATCATGGAAATCGATATTGTGTAATAGATGATGCAGATAGAGATGTACAACATGCACTATGATGTTCTGATCAAAATACCCTCTTCTTATGTGTTGCAATGGTTTCTTTAGACACCACCCTCTATATTTGAAATTTTTGTTCCTCTTCAATTATCTGCAATACTTTGTCACATGTTTCATGTTGTTTTCCATCATATTCCCGAGGACATCCAACCAATTAAGTCTCCTATTTGGAAATATGGATTTGATCGCTTAGATGAAAATACTTCATGTTTTATGTCTAACCTTAATTGTAATATTCCAAAAGACATAATACAATGATAGAGTACATGGAATAAAATGACTCATTTTTAAGTGAATATTATTAAGAATTCTCCTAGGACATATTTAGCCTTGGGACCATAATCTCTTACATATCACCTTATGAGAGCGTGTTTTAGTCTAAACAATGAGAAAATAAGAATGGGTTATGGGTTATTTTACTACAGTCGCATTATCCATATATTGGGATATTAATGCATTTTTTTTTTTTGTTATTTTTGTAATCTTAGAGCTTATAAGAATTTTGTCTCATCTGTGTACTAAGGGTAGAAATAAAAGTGGCATAAAAAATGCTAAAAAAATGGATACTTTGATATGTAGTAAAAATATATGGGGTTTTTAAATTGTATAGATGTATTGGGAGGGGGTTTAAGAAAATAATTTTGGGGGTAATCTAGTAAAATTAAAGATATTCTGTAAAATCCAATGAAGAGATACCGTGTGTCATAGCTTCAATTAGTGAATCTTCTATGTGAAGAACATATGAGAAAACAACTCTTAATAGTAGAAATCAAGACAGAAAGTGTGTGATATTCATTGCAATATTACATATGTCATTAAAAATTGTTACTTTATTAGTGTTAGTTTTAATCATCATGTATCTTTTGCAATGGTATTCTTGATAATAGACTCCATATTATAGATTATGCTTAGTAAATTTTAATTTAAAACATATACATTAATGATGTTCGTTTAAAATTTTGATGTGGTTCTATGTCACTAGAACCAAGCTAGATTCATCTTAGTTGTGGGTTTATCAAGCACCGAGGATGTTCAAATCCCTAGAGGGTAAGGGTAGGCATGGAAGGTCCAATAATTTTTTATTTTTTAGAGGTAAGTTTTTTCCAATTAACTAAAAATCCAATTATTAATGTTTATAAATCCAATTATATATGTTTTTTAAAATCCAAATAGTGAATCAAAATTCTACATAGCTATAACATTTGAATTCCTTAAAAATTACCCTTATTTATTTATTTATCGCGATATTAGGCAATCAGAAATTAAAATAGATCTATCAAGTTGATAGACCTCCAACAACATCATCTAACATGTGGAATTCAGATCAAGTGAATTGTTAAATAGACCTAAGTTCATATTTTGGGACTGTAGGTCACTAATAAAGTTATGGAGACGCTCAGAATCGAGCAAACCAATTTTTCACTGATGAGCACGAAACGGCACAGAGATTTAGTCGACAAACATAATTTATATGGATGGTACGTTAGAGCTTTTGAATTCTATTCCCGACAACCACCCACAAATCACAAAGCTTATTGGCTTATAGACAGTTTCCACTGAAAAAAATTTACAGAAGCATAAGCTTAGGCTTAAGACACTACTATTGCTGAGACCGGTGAGACCCACATAATACAATATCTGTTTGTGCAAGAATGTCCAGGTGCAATGTTCGTCAACGAGTGTCCAGGTGCAGTGTTTCATAAGCAGTATTACCGAAAAGCCCAGTACCGTGCAGTGTTTGCTCTCTAAAGTGATACCGTCGATGTATCTATAAATATCATTCACTCTCATGTCTTTCTGAAAGGAATTTAAGCGTGAAGAGAAGTGCAGGAGTAATGTCAAATATCAGCAGTCATTTATCAGTATGGAAGTCAACAGATCCCTATCTGTTGATTGGAGTGGGTACCATGCTCGTTCTCATAGCCATTTCTCTGACTATTCTGGCATGGTCGTACTTGAAGGAGTGCAGGACTGGCTATCCGGAACGTCAAGAAATTTTAGCGCATCATAATGTCGATAATGTTGCTGGTGGGAGGAATGATTAGCGCATCATAATGTCGATAATGTTGCCGGTGGGAGGAATGATGTGTACGGAATGAGAGCGATTGTGATTATGGCGGGGGATGAGAACCCTACCTTTATTGCTAAACCGATCAATATGGCTGTCCATGAAGATTAAAATCTCAGTGACCACGTACACTGCGTTGAGCTTCTCATTCTTGTCTAGATAGTGCAGATATGTCAGGCAAGGTGAGGATTATTATAAGTTCTATGCGATAGGTTGAGTTTATATATAGATACAGGACGCAAATTGTAACTCTCTTTTCTATGTAGATAAGAGAATTTAGAGCTTAATGTGATCGACGAGGGAGATATTCCACCTGTAGTTGCTGTAGCGAGAATATCAGCGTCCTTCCTTCGGCATGAAAGCTTGTTATTCGATCTGTATTGAAGTTTATATTGTCTTGACTTCCATGAATACAGTCTGAATAACCCATATAATATTACAATTAATCACATTTTAATCATAAATTTCAATCTTAATTCAATCTTAGGGTTGGCAATTGAAGATGCTGGCATATTCTTCGTCGTCCTCTCTAATCAATGGATGAGATTTTGATAAATTAACTTCTGCTCATTTATAAAGACGTCCGTTTATGTGATTACTTTTTTACATTTACTAAATAAGATTAAAAAATTACTTGCTCACCACCAGATTGCCACGTTCAGTGATTAAGAGATAATCTATTAAGCTGACCACAATTTACTAAATTATTGTTACTGGGCGGATAGGTATGGCCGCGTGGGTTTTGGATGCCAATTAAAAAGTTTTACGCGCAGTCATCTTTTTTTATCAGTGCGGATGTTTATGGCCGCGTGGATGTGAAGTGAAAGCCTCCCCTCCGCGCTCGTTTGATGTGTTAGCCACAATTTCCATGAAGAATATGAAACGATTGCAAATGCGCATCAACAAATGAGCGACTGCGCATCAACAAAGGAGGAGGAGGGAGGAGGTTCAGACTGACGGCCTTTCGGCGTTCTCAGCCGCAAATTAGCAGCTGTGCTAGTACTAGCACAGCCACATAATTGTTGCTGTGGCTGATGAATGCCCAAAGGCATATTTTATTTGCAAAGAAACTCTAATTTTTTTTTGGTATATAATTACTAAAATTAAGGTTTATTTGTAATTTTAATATATAATTTAACGTATGTTTGTAAATGAAAAATAAACCCTTAATAGAAACCTTAATTAGGGTTTTAAAACGAAATAGTATGATGCAGAACTGAACTGCTAAACTGAGTACAAACCCTAATTTTAGTAGAAACCTGAATTAGGGTTTTAAAATGAAATAGTATGATACAGAATCGAGATGCTAAACTGAGTGAGTATCAGGGTAAGAGCATCGCTGTCTTTGCACGGTGAGTATCCAATGTATTCAGATTATTTCCTTTCAGTTGTAATTTTCATTGTTTTTTTAGGACGCATATGTATTAGATTGTTGTTAAATGTATAAACAATAGTGTATGTATTAATGTTAAATGTATAAATAATAGTGTATGTATTAATGATTGCAGTAGCATAGCATGTATTGAGATAATTTCCTTCTAATTTATAATTAATTAGAATGTATTAATGATTGCAGTAGCATCCCATGTATTCAGATAATTTCCTTCAACTTATACTTAGTTAGTTAGAATTATAATTCAATGTACATTACCACATTAGCTAGTCTCTACCAATTTTTTTTCTTTTAAATATACTTATAAAAAAGATAGGCCTTACATTGGCGCTCCATACAGCAACAAGAAAGTTGCGTTTTATGATACATAAAACAATACAAAGGGCTGGAGTTTTTAGGCATTGTTCAATATTTAACAAACACTTAAGGTTAAATCTATGCAAGTGAAAACAAAACAAACGAATTGAAACGTAAAATATTAATAAAGTTAATATACACATACGAAAATATTTTCATCTCGTACCAACAATGATCTACCAGAAAAGGGCGCTTTCATTTGTTTGCCAATTATTTACAGGGAATCGAGTCGGCCCACGGATCCGCAATCCTCTGCTCATACCCAAATTTTGCCAATTATTTACAGGGAATCGAGTCGGCCCACGGATCCGCAATCCTCTGCTCATACCCAAATATTTTCATAAGGTAGCAATTATCTAAGTGCTATCATCATTTATTTGGAAATGATTTACACGCAACCGATTCGGTCCTCGGGTTCCTGCACATTTTATTCCACCTACCACTGGGATTTAGGACGCTTGGCATCATGCATTGCCACGTTTCACATTTAAACGCTCAGTCAATACTATAAGTGTGGTTCGTAGTTGTATAGGAGATATGGCAAAACGTGGCACAAATATAAATTTTGGGTTGCAAAAGATAAAAGGTTAATAGTGAAGTAAATAATTAATTTCAAGTAAGTTTGTTAATCATATAAATATGTCAATTACAAGGTTACACAATAATTTCTTAATATGATTAAGTAAATGTGAAAAAGTAAAGATGTACGTTTTTCACATTCATAAAGGCGTAAAGGCGTACTTAAAAAATATTAAACTTTTTGGACAGAGATTCGTATGCCTTTTGATTATGAAATAGATTAGTTGTTGTGGTAATGCGGAATGCCATGTTTATCTTGGCGTTTCATCTTTCTACTGGCCTTTGGTGGTCGCGTTTCTGTGGCGTTTTTTTATGGCCACCTTTATCCGGGGACATTCTGAACCACCCCTTTATCCGGGGACATTCTGAAGCATCGACATTTTCCTTGGTTGATGGGCATTATCCCACTCCTTCCACCTTCACACAGCTTCGTAGCATAGAAAACATGAGGGGAAGGCTTTAAATCCTGTGTCATCACCACGATTATTTGAACTCGAATTGAGACTTTGATTTCATCATCAGTGATAATTTACTAGCATAGCCACTCAAAACAATGGTTGATGAACGCCGAAAGGCGATGCCAAAGCTTTCCCCCGCGACTGGAATGATGAAATGCGCAGACAAGTGGAATTTGGCAATCCAATATGAAATGCTAGGGCAATTGGAAGTGTCCACACCCAAAAAATGAAAATGAAACAGGCGGATAGTTGAGGAAAGTCGGAAATGAAACTCTCAGAAAATGAAAATGAAAATGAGCAAATCTAAACGTGGTAATCGCAAAGGTTAATCATTTAAACGTGACAATCATATAGTGCTACATTAATTTCTTAATATGATTAGGTAAATGTTATAAAATAAACAGGTTAACTGATGCATTCAAAAATAAAAGGAAGTTATGAAGAGTAAATCACATTCATTGATTTAGGAGGACCCCTCAGAATATGCCAGCATCTTCAATTGTTAGCCATCACATTAAAATTTTAGATTAAAAGATGATTAATTGTGCGATTGAGTTGGACCATTCCATGGTTCATAGCTCGGTCATGTTTCCCCATCTTGAAAGAAGAAAATTAAATCGTCACCTGATAGATAGAATACAAGATGTTGCAATTATGGTGGCTCATGTAAACCTGGCAGAAATGTAAATCTAGAGAAAAAAATTAATATTGAAGTAAATTTATAATTTCAAGTAACTTTGCTAATCATTAGAACGTGGCAATTAGATAGTCACAGAATAATTTCTTAATCATATTAAGTAAATGCTAAAAAGTAAACAAGTTAACGGATGTCCTAAAAAATGCAAGAAAGTTATGAACATGAAATTTCATTCATTGATTTGGAAGGATGACCAAGAATATGCATGAAATTTCATTTATTTATTTGGAAGGACCACCGAGAATATGCGAGTATCTTCAATTCATAACCAAACGATTGAAATTTATGATTAAAAGATGATTAAATGTGCTCATTGTCAATAGGTGTACGCCTTTTGGCGTAAATATTCGAAGTAAGGAGGATCATCTTCCTATTTCTTATGAAATCCTTCTTTAAAATTTACAAAATGTAACTATTTTTCTTTCTCTCCAATTTTTTTTTTTTTTTTTCTTCTTTAAATATGTTTATACCATACATGTATAACATTCAATCAAAACTATTATGTTTACCATAAATATAATGCATAATATAGACAAAATGTAGGTTAAGTATGGATATGTAAGTTTAAATTAAATACAAAACAAATATATTGTGTATGTGTTTTTTTGCTTGGTTTTATGATGAACAATTTTTTTTAATTACATGGATATATGATGATAGATGAATTTATTAGAAGATTTTAGAGAAATACTACCCAATTTACAACTCTAGACACTATTACATTATTCATTTTTCAATTACTTATTTTTTTCATTTTTTCCATTTGGGTGGGTGCCACTTTGGGTGATAATTTGGGTGGTTAAGTGACACATTTTATTTTGGGGGTGGTAGGTGCCAAAGGGGATTTTTTTTAATCTTGAAGGAAATTTGAACTAAACTTCATGTGGGGGTTAAGGGAATTTATTAATAATTAAGTAAAATGGCTGGCCTTATATCCACGATTGAACCTTCTCAAATCAAGGAGGATAAAAATTATCATAGTAATTAAAGATTGTTCAATCACAATTTGTTAAATGAAAAATCAATACATCTCTCAAAACACGATCCTCTTCAAACTGATCCAAAGAATCCAAGGTGTGACAAGAATCTATGAATGTATTGAGTACTTCCAAGTCCCAAGGGATTACAATAAATGGGTTTCCTTAATTCATGGAATGATGAGCCTAAATCCGTGTTGGGGTGGTAGAGGCTCTATATTTATCTTAACTCCCATGACTCATCACCTTTCAAACTTTAGAAATGGCATATATCTGAAGTTTATTAACAAGTGGCATATATCATTATGAAGGATGAGATGGAAATTAACAATGGCTCCCCTAATTATACTCCCCAAAATAACCATGAACATAGCCATGTCATCAAAATGTGATGAGCATGTCCCTGTCGTCGCAATGTGAGAAGCATATTAAAATCACAATCTAACGAACAATTTAATGTCGTAATATCCCAAACATATCCCTTTTGTTGTAATGTTACAAGCATATCCTTGTCCTTGTAATGTGTCAAGCATATCCTCATAAAACAATGTGATGGAAATATACTAATGTCACAATGTGACAAACATTTCCAAATATCACATGTGATTGAAATATACTAATGTCACAATGTGACAAACATTTCCAAATGTCACATGTGATGAACATAGCCCAATGAACAAAAACCAACCTTGTCATGCGATGAACATAACTTGACATTGATACTTGATGAACAAAGTTAGATGTTGCAATGTCACAAACATAGTAATGTTGAAATGTGATAAATATAGTAATGTCAAAATCTGATGACCATAGTAACGTCCCAATATCACAAACAGTGCAATGTAGCAATGTGACAAACATAGCCATGTCATTAGAAAGTGACAAACATATTCTTGTCGTCGCAATGTAATGAACATAGTAACACTGCAATATGATGAACATTGTAACTTTGTAATATGATGAACATAATTGTGTCATTGCAATGTGACAAGCATATCCTTGTCCTCACAATATGTTGAACATATCCTCACATTGCAATGTGACAGAAATATATTTAGCTCACAATGTGTCAAACATTTCCAAACATCACAACATGATGAACATAGCCTATTTTAACATTGTGCTGAACATATCCTCTTGTTGCAATGTGACATAAATATGCTTACCTCACAATCTCTCAAACATTTCCAAACGTCACAATGTGATGAACATAGGCCATTTTCACAATGTGATGTACACACCCAATGTTGCAACATGCCATACATATCTCAACATTGCAATGCGATGAACATTCCTTATCATCATAGTATGACTAACATAGTAACATTGCAATATGATGCAAATATACTTACCTCACAATGTGTCAAACATTTCAAAATGTCACATTGTGATGAACATAGCCCATTGTCACAATGTGATGTACACACCCAATGTCGCAACATGTCATACATATCTCAACATTGCAATGAGATGAACATTTTCGGACGTCACAATGTGACGAACATAACCCACTATCGGAATGTGACATACCTATTCCAACGCCATAATGTCACAAAAAAAAACTGTATGTCATAATGTGATGACCATAACCTTATGATGTCATGTGACGAACAAAACCTTGTCCCAACCTAACCATCAAAACCTGATCAACATTAGAATGTGATAGTGCCACAGTAAACCATGGTTAAACATAATCAACATGACCCACCATAACCAACTCCATATGGTCTATGAAGGTCAGACATAGTCATGGTCAATCATAGTCATCCCGAGTCAACCATAGTCAACCATGGAAAATCATAGCCAACCACTATCAAGGTCAACCATAGTAGACCGTACTCTTGATCATGATCAACAATAGTTAACCATAGTTAAGGTAATTATCAACCATAGTCATAGTTAAAGTCAAACATGGTGAATGTCATCCATAGTCATGGTCAAGCATGGTCATGGCCAACCATGGTAATCTATGGACAACAATTGTCAAACATGGTTAACCAAGGTCTACCATAGTGAAGGTTATGCTCAACCATGGCCAACCATAGCCAAGCATAGTAAACCAAATTCAAACAAGGTCTAGCAAGGTTAACCATGGTCATTGTTAGTGCCATGGACAATAACTATCAACCATGGTTAGTCATGGTCAACTATGTTCATCTATGGTCAACTTCAACAATAGTCAACCATGGTCATGTGGTAATGCGCAACCATGGTCAACCATAGTCAAAAATAGTAAACCAAAGTCAAAGAAGGTCCATGAAAGTTAACCATGGCCATTTTCAACCATAATTAAGCATGTTCATGGTCAACCAATGTCAACGACAATTAAGCATGGTCATGGTCAACCAATGTCAACCATAATTAAGCATGGTCATGGTCAACAATATTTAACCATAATCAACCAAGTTGTACCACAAAGTTAACCATCGTCATGATCATTGTCATGGTCAAACATAAGAAACCATGGTCCTGGTCTACCATAGTCAATCATGGTCATGGCCAACCACAGTCACAATCAAGTTCAACCATGCAGTCATGGTCTACCATAATCAATCGTAGTCCATCGCAGTCAACCATGGTCAACCATTTTGTAAATATTTCATTATTATTTTTATTGATATTTTAATTTAGAAATATACTAATCATCTTCATGCATGGTCATGGTCAACTATAGTCAACCATAGTCAACCATAGACTTTTTCAATAAATGTATTAATGTATTACTACTTTAATAATGTGTTTATTAAGGTATTAATACTTTAGTAATGTATTTATTAATTTATTTTTACTATAATAATGTATTACTTTATTAGTGTATTAATACTTTAGCAATGTATTACTTAATAGAATTAAGGTATTACTCAATTAATACATTACATTATGAATGGATGAATACTTTAATATGTTAAATTATACATTAATGTATTAATACTTTAATAATGTTTTACTAAATACATTATACAGCCTCAGTGGGCCTAATGGTTAAGAACATGTGTTTCTTCTTAAGACGTCACAGGTTCAAATCCAGAGGGGGTAGGGTATGTATACCTTAAAAATAGATTATTATTATTATTATTAAGGTCAATGTATTATTACTTTATTAATGTATTGATTTATTAGTGTATTTGTATTTTAACAATTTATTAATCTATAAATTAATTAATACATTACATTATTAATGTATCTATCAATTAATAAGTTAATTTATACAATAATGTAAATTAATACTTAAAGTTTTACATTTTAATGTATTATTTGTGTTACATTACATTATTAATGTATTAATATTTTAATATGTTACATTATGTACAGACCCCAAACGTTACGACTACGCACAAATGAGAAAATGTAAACCCTTTTTTATTTTTATTTTATTTTATTTTGGCACGAACGAAGGGACGAAAACAGTTGAACTACACAACCTGATGATGAACACACGCATGCAGGTTAGTCGATAGACATTGATGACTCAACAACTACCTCAATGAGCAACTGGGCGACACAAGCGTAAATAACCAGGAGGGACGACCATATGCCCGACGCAATCATGACCAAACCTAGAAGCTAAGGACAACAATCTCTCCCCGATACAATGACCTTGACAACCAATGACTAGAACCTCAAGGCGTGCGAACAAGATGCATGAAGGCATGCAAATCACGCGCTAACAACAACTTACATCGATCAACAACACTTACACGAGAAGCACAGACTTCGGCCAAGTTATCCTTCGTCGCTATCCAATAGGGTGCGCCATGATTCTCTCATCAGGAATCATGTTGTCCCCAGGCGATAGATGCGACGATCACCCTGGAGCAACACGATCCTATCGGGATCAATGACTCAAGAAAACCAATGCGCTTGGAGATTGAATGCACTGTCGAATAACAAGACATCTAACCCAACCCCAATTGACACACTCTAAAACATGGTGAATAAAACATTCCTAAACTATCTAGCCATGAAGTTGAGCTTGCTTGAACCGGGACCCCCAATCGATGGGATTTGATGCCTAAGAAATACTTTACAATAAATGCTATGATATCCAATTTTAATTGTTACATCCCTTAAAGAGAAAATGCTAAAAGCTTAACATAACAAGTTAGACAATTAGGTATGTAAAAAGCTTCGTAAATTTCACTTTTATTGAAAGTTTTATTACTTGCAAACTCAGATTTATCATTCAGTTTGATATCCAACTAGTTGACATTCGATGCCCAAGTTGGCCTTAGAGAGTCCAGTATTAATATATAAAGGTGATATCAAATGATGGTTGAAATTACTTTAACATTAACATTTGACTTTATAGTTCTCAGCTTCACTGCCAGGTAGGATAATTGACTTTGCTAAAATTCGTAATTCCACCAAGAAAATAACTTCTACACTTTGAAATATTTTCCAATTATTACAGAGGTGCGTTACCATTTGGTAATGCTCACTGTTTCACATCCCTGGCCGAATGCAATGATTCTAACTGTTGCATAACCTATATCTATGTTGTCTTCCTGCAAGAATTTTAACTTGCATCTTGTAGATTCAACGACCATATAAGAGCATTAAAACACCAGTCTTAAAGGATTAAAATTCAATTCAGTCTAGAGCGTTAGAATGCTAGATTCAATGCTAAATTAGAGAATTAAAACGCCAGTCTTAAAGGATTAAAATTCAATTTAGTTCATAGCGTTAGCATGCCAGATTCAATGCTAAATCCGAGCATTAAAACACCAGTCTTAAGGAATAAAATTCATTACAATACAGAGCATTAACCTGTCAGTTTCAACGACAGTAATAGAGCATTAAAACGCTAGTGGTCTAATAAATTCGCCATACCAGCTGACTACTAAATTCGCTGACTAAAAACATACCAACTCACTAATAAGTTCGCCATCCCAACTGTACTATCTTTTTCAAGAAACAAAATTACTCTCATGTTTATAACCAATTCAACGGATTACCCTTCACCTCTTGTTAAGTAAATTTTGAACCAGAAAGGGGCGCTATTGGCAGAACGAGTCGTGGCTTCTAAATCAAAAAATTGGAACTAATAGTCGTTGTTTAAATAGAAACCACACCTCTCTTTCAACGTCCATGGAATACCTGGAACCTTTAAAGGTATGGAATGAGCTCCTATAGTTACAGTGACAGAGACTCCAGTTCGAAAGGAGCCTTCCAAATTTATGGAGTGATACCTAAAAAGTTTAAAGTAGAGTTTCTCAACATATCCTTGGGTAAGTAACATGGTCGGGTAAAAGTAAAAATGCAGGGTAACAGATAACAGAGATTTTTTTAGGGGCGAAACAAAGTCTTCCTAAGGTAAATTCAACAGGAAATCAAGGATAATGAAATGCATTTTTCTATTTGGGTGGAAACGCTGTGTAGAACAGTTAATGCCTACAGTCAGAAGTGTTCGTGAAAAGAAGGCTATCAATAAAACGCAGACAAAAGGGGTTATGTTTCTAGTCGCGGCTGGGTAATAAACCTTAACATAGACATGGATGCATAATCCTATTTATCAATCTGCGAGGATGTCGACAACACACAAACAATAATCATGGTAACCCATAAATATTAATAAAGGCCTCGACTGAGTAATACATCTATCCATGAAAATGAATTGAGGAATGTAAAATGCGGACAATAATCCTAGTAATAAATCACACAATCATAAAGGAAATACATAACCGCAGTTGCCAATAAGTAAAATCTCATTGCAAGGAAATAAAATCGTTGTACATTATTCACCACAGAATGGAAATATTTTACCGTTGGTCTACATAGTACAAAAACACTGAGATATTGGGATGGACTAGGGCATACTTGGGGAAATTAGATGCCATTTTCATAGTGAAGAATGTAGATATCCTTGTGGGGATTGAAGGCCAAAAATCACAGAGGTTTATAGGAAATCGCTAAGGTTAAAACCTATCCATGAGTACCAAAAATGAAAAGTTATAATTCTAGAACTAGGAATGATAACAACGATATATAAAAACGACGAGTTAAAAGAAACCTTTTCCATGAATCAAAATCTTGCAGGGTTAGATAAACACATCGAGGCACAAGACCAACAATCAACCAAGGACAACAACAGAGGTAGATGGATAACAGGTGTGTCCTTCGCTCATCATCCTTGCACAAAAAAGTAGGGTGTTGAGATCCATAGGTCTTTTAACACTAAGTCGATGACCATAGATCAGGGTCATGGGCGACTGCTCAGGCAAGGAATGGAGAGCTAGGGACAAAATGTAAAACATTTGCATGGGTCAGAATAAATACCACTGGGATGTCAAGTCATGTGAGGAACAAAGGCCATGGGATTCAACCACCATAGAGCTAGGCTAAAGAAGGGTTCAGTGATCAGTTTTAAAAAGAACATCATTTTACATTTCCATTAATTAAGCAGATCCAAGCATAAAACCTACAACATATACTATACAAAATGAAAGGAGATTATCGTTGTCGAGACTTCACCAGTAACTCCTAGCCAATGCTAGGGGTAATATTCCTCCTCTTAGCCCCCTGAGCCGCAAACGGGGCACACACACTATCCATAGGTTTTGGTCTACCTCTCAGCTTGGCTCGTAAGGCCGAGCTACCACTCCTCTCTAAGATGGGTATCCCAACTCCCACAAGTAAATCAATCAAGTTGATATTTCTGCAGTGTAATGTTACACAAACAGATAATCCCCTTTCCTCCTTCTCCTTCCTTCATTATATAGAATTTCACACTTCCTCTCTTTCCTAAAATCTCATTTAATTAAAGTTTTTAAAATAAATTCCTAAAAATTCCTCTCCATACAAGTGTCATCCTTCCCCTTCATTCACCCTTCCCCTTCATTCCTCTATTATTTAATTTCTTTAATTTATTAATTATCTCATTTCCCTCACCCACCTAGAGTTACTCCTAGAATCACTCCTAGGTGTCCCCAAATTCCCTTACAAGTTTTAAAGGCTTTCCATATTATTAAATTGTTAATTCAATTTAAAATTAGAAGCTCTTAAATGGTAGATTCTTTACTAAGTTGATTTTCATCTTTTTCCCTTAGTTCCCCTTTTTCCCTTTTTACGTTACCTCTTTTCCCTAGTTTCCCCTTTTTGATTTTCCCTCTTTCCCCTTTTACTTAGAACTCACAAAGGTAGGTGTGAAAAATTAACCCTTTTTCCCTTTTCTTATTTAATTAGTATACTTTAATTTATTAAGGTAATAGAACAATTAATTCCCTTTTTAATTTTAATC
>ML787486.1:603319-623903 GCA_009831015.1 Picea engelmannii | reverse complement strand
ATTTTAAGTCTTGTGGCAGTAGAAGATTTGCATCTTGAACAGTTAGATGTAAAAACAACTTTTCTCCATGGGGATTTGGAGGAAAAGATTTATATGCAGCAGCCACAGGGGTATGAGGTCAAAGGGAAGGAGAATTTGGTATGTAGTTTGAAGAAGAGCTTGTATGGCCTAAAGCAAGCTCCAAGGCAGTGGTATTTGAAGTTTGACAGGTTTATGACAGAACAATGTTATAATAGATGTCATTCTGATCACTGTATTTATTTTAAAAGGCTAGAAAATGGAAGCTATATTATCTTTCTATTGTATGTAGATGACATGCTTGTTGCAGGGTCTAATATGTAGGATATAGATGTGCTCAAGAAGAAATTAGCCAATTCATTTGCGATGAAGGATTTGGGTGCTGCAAAGAAAATCCTTGGTATGAGAATAACAAGAGACAGGAAAATTCGCAAATTGACATTGTGTCAGGGTGAGTACACAAAGAAGGTGTTGGAGAGGTTTAGAATGCAGAATGAAAAACTAGTTAGTACACCTTTGGCCAGCCATTTCAAATTAACTAAGTAAATGTGTCCGAAGACATAGGAGGAGATAGAATACATGTCCAGGGTCCCATATTCATCAGCAGTTGGCAACTTGATGTATGCAATGGTTTGCACAAGACCAGATATTGCACATGCAGTGGGAGTTGTTAGCAGGTATATGAACAATCTAGGTAAAGAACATTGGGAGGTAGTAAAGTGGATTCTCAGGTATTTGAGAGGTACTACTACACATGCATTGTGTTTTGGAGGTTCAAACACTTTTCTACAGGGATATGTTGATTCAGATATTGCAGGTGATAAAGATAGCAGGAGGAGCACCACAGGGTATGTTTTCGCTATAGGTGGAACAACAGTAAGTTGGATTTCAAAACTGAAAAAGGTTTTTGCACTTTCAACAATAGAGGCAGAGTATGTTGCTGCTATAGAGGCTAGTAAAGAGATGATTTGGTTACAAAGGTTTATGGAGGAATTGGGAAAGAAGTAGGAGAACAACAAGTTGTATTGTGACAGTCAGAGTGCCATTCACCTTGCAAATAACTCAACCTTCCATTCAAAGACTAAGCATATACATTTGAGGTACCACTTCATATGATCCGCCTTGGAAGATCGACAATTGAAGCTGGAAAAGATACACACTAGCCAGAATCCTGCATACATGTTAACAAAGGGAGTAACCAAGGAGAAACTGAGTTCTTGCTCAGTTTCAGTTGGTCTTCAAAAATGAAGATGAAGATGAGAAATTTGCCAGGTCCAAGAAGGTTCAGAGTCCAACATATACAACAGCGGTGGAGTTGTTGAGATCAGTCTCCAAGTGGGAGATTGTTGGTTGTGGAGCCTGATTATCTTCCTGATTCAAAGGTCCTTGATTTCAGCCATGTTTATACCCCATGAAGTATTTACACCCCAGAAGTATGTACACTCTTCCACACAGGGGACTGGGGAGGGGGGGTACCCCCTCTGTGGGGTCTGAGGGGCCTATCCCCCCGACTGGGGGGTATGGGGGCAAGCGGGCCCCCAGCGGGGGTTCGAGGGCGTATTCCCCAAAGAAAAAATTGCCTTGTAAAAGTATATTGTAATTTCATTGTAAATCTTGACCGTTCATTATAAGGTCGCAGATCTAATGGTAGAGATTATGTTAGGGTTTTTTTGCCCTAGAAGGCAACCCTCTTTTATGAGGGAAATGTATTATGACTATGGATGATGGTGAATATTGTATTCTGAGAGAGGATACTGTGAGAGAAAGAAGAGGAAGTTACAATGGGTTTTGCTGTAGGTTGTATCCCTTCATCTGTTGGATAATAATAAAGGAAGGACATGGAAATTTCTCTAGTGGACATAGCCCACATTGGGTGAACCACGTAAATCTATGTCTCTCTTGTATTGTGTGTCTTCTGTGTTTTGTTTCTGCATTTGTTTTATTTTATTGCTCTGTGGTCCTATTTTCTAACACTTCATCCATGGCTCAATCGTTTCGTCTTATAGTTGAGTATCATCTCCTATGATTCCAACTAGTCCATACCAATTACGACATCATAAGATCCTAAGGTCGTGACGTATAGGTTGGCCCTGGTGACAAACTCTCCCAGGTTAAGGATATAGCCCATAACCTTTCCTCCAACCTTTTGTTGTGCCCCTAAAGCCATCTCTACAAAAATACACACATCCTATTTGGTTTCCTTTACCTTAATCCTTTTAGCGCTGTGCCAGAATGAAATTCTCGGTAGCACTGGGATCTATCAATTACTAAGGGTATGGTTAGTGACAGTACCTGACATCTCGAGCATAGCCTACTAATCCTTTTTCTGCTAGTTATACACAGCTGCATGAATCCGATGGGCCTCACCCATATCTCCCACGGTAGTGGGTCCAACTAGTCCGGACACTCTAGTCCTCTCCACAGGGCAGTCGCATTGGTAGTGTGGCTCCAAACACGTCCATTTCCCCTTCTTCGGTCTAGTACTCCTGGTACCGAAAGTCGAAGATGAATTCTAATAATAAGGCCCAACTCAAACTTCTTGACCTTAGTTTTTGGGTAACTTGGTGTGGAGCATACCAAAGCAACTCCAAAATGGGCCTCGTACTCGGGCATCGTGTGGTTTCCTTGTCGCAAGGAATCGAACTCGTGGAGCTGACGCTTAATGAATTCCTCAGAAGATACCTCTCCTGGAACCAGTCAATGAGAAGTTCCCATGATACATCGTCGATGTCCATGTTCAAAGTGGAAGTAGCATCTTTCGCCATAGAAGAGTGCTCCTCTTCAGTTGAAGACCACCCAAATGACCATCATGATGGAGGTCGTAAATGCGGTGTGTGAAGCACAATGCCCTTTCGTAATATCCTACCTCAATGTCACAGTCGTCCACAACACTTGTGGACTCGAGAAATCAACTCTCTCGAGTTCTGGATGGATTCTAATGGTACTGGCTAGGGTGAATTATGGGCCCTCATAAGTACAGGTGCCCCAATCTCATTACTGATGGTGAATGAATTCCCTGGACATTACTTGGGAGGGCTTTGTCAGACTGTCTTCATCCCTTACTACAAGTGAATACAGCCCAAGGAATTGTTCCTCCCCCCTGGGGGTTAGACTCTGAGGCATGAATCTTCTGGGGGTGTCATGTTTCCATCCACGATACCTCTTCATGAATCTCTATGGTGTCATCTAACCATGCTTATCGCAAGGGTGAGTTAAATTTTTATCTAGTGTTAGGTTTATACTTAAGGTTTTACTACAATGGAAAGAATGGTGACCCACAGTCACAGATTTCAACCCACTCTGATACCATATGTAAGGACCCCAAACATTACAACTACGCGTGAATCAGAAAGTGCAAACCTGTCTTTTTTTTTTTTTTGTAATTTGGGCAGGAAGGAAGGAACGAAAACAGTTGAACTACACAACCTGAATATGAACAAACGTGCGTAGGTTAGTCGACAAACATCGATGACTAAACAACTAGATCAATGAGCAAGTGGGCGACATAAGCGTAAATAACCAGGAGGGACAACTATCCGCCCGACGCAATCATGACCAAGCCTGCAAGCTAAGGACAACAACCTCTCCATGATACAATGACCTTGACAACCAATGACTAGAACCTCAAGGCACGTGAACGAGATGCATGAACGCATGAAAATCAGGTTTTAACAACAACTTACATCGATCAATGAAACTTACACGGGAAGCATAGACTTCGGCCAAGTTATCCTTCGCCGCTATCCAATAGGGTGTACCATGATTCTCTCATCAGGAATCATGTCGTCCCCAGCCGATAGAAGCAACGATCACCCTGGAGCAACACGATCCTATTTGGACCAATGAATCAAGAAAACCAACGTGTTTGGAGATCGAATGCACTGTCGAATCACAAGACATCTAACCCAACCGCAATCGACGCATGCGAAAACTTGGTGAATAAAACATTCCTAAACTATCCAACCACGAAGTTGAGCTTGCTTGAACTGGGACCCGCAATCGATGGGATTTTATTCCTAACAAATCCTTTACAATAAATGCTATGATATCCATTTTTAATTGTTACATCCCTTAAAGAGAAAATGCTAAAAGATTAACATAATAAGTTACACAATTAGGTATGTAAAAAGCTTGGTAAATTTCACTTTTACTGAAAGTTTTATTACTTGCAAACTAAGATTTCTCATTCGGTTTGATACCCAACTAGTTGACGTTCGGTGACCAAGTTGGCCTTAGAGAATCCATTATTAACATATAAAGATGATATCAAACGATGGTTGAAATTACTTTAACATTAACGTTTGACTTTACAGTTCTCAGCTTCACTGCAAGGTAGGATAATTGACATTACTAAAATTCGTAATTCCACCAAGAAAATAACTTCTACACTTTGAAATCTTTTCCAATTATTACAGTGGTCCGTCACCATTTAGTAATGCTCACTTTTTCATGTCCCTAGACAAATGCAATGATTATAACTATTGCATAACCTATAGCTATGTTCTCTTTCTGCAATAATTTTAACTTGCATCTTGTATATTCAACGACCATATCAGAGCATTAAAACACTAGTCTTAAAGGATTGAAATTCAATTCAGTCCAGAGCATTAGCATGCTATATTCAACGCTAAACCAGAACATTAAAATGCCAGTCTTAAAGGATTAAAATTCAATTTAGTTCAGAGTGTTAGCACGCCATATTCAACTCTAAATCAGAGCATTAAAACAACAGTCTTAAGGATTAAAATTCATTACAATACAGAGCATTAACCTGCCAGTTTCAATGACTGTAATAGAGAATTAAACCACTAGTCGTCTAATAAATTCACCATACTAGCTGGCTACTAAATTTGATGACTAAAAACATACCATCTTACTAATACGTTCACCATCCCAACTGCACTGTCTTTTTCCAGAAACAAAATTACTCTCATGTTTATAACCGATTCAACGAATTACCCTTCACCTCTTGTTCAGTAAATTTTGAGCCCAAAAGGGGCGCTATTGGTAGAACAAGTCCAGGCTTCTAAATCAAAAAATCGAAACAGATATTCGATGTTTAAACATAAACCACACCTCTCTTTCGACGTCCCAAGAATACGTGGAACCTTTAACAGTCTGGAATGAGCTCTTGTAGTTACAGTGACAGAAACTCCAGTTCGAAAGGAGCCTTCCAGATTGATGGAGTGATGGCTAAAATGTTTAAAGTAGAGTTTCTCAACATATCGTTGGGTAAGTAACATGGTCGGGTAAAAGTAAAAACGCAGGGTAAGAGATAGCAGAGATTTTTTTTGGGGCGAAACAAAATCTTCCTACGGTAAATTCGACAGGAAATCAAGGACAACAAAATGCATTTTTCTGTTTGGGTGGAAACACTATATAGAATAGGTAATACTTGATGTCAAAAGTGTTGGTGAAAAGCAAGCTATCAATAAAACACAAACAAAAGGGGTTATGTTTCCAGTCTCGGCTGGGTAATAAACCTTAACATAGACTGGGATGCATAATCCTATTTATCAATCTGCGAGGATGCCGACAACACGCAGACAATAATCATGGTAACCCAAAAATATTAATAAAGGCCTCGAATGAGTAATACATCTATCCATGAAAAAAAATTCATGAATGTAAAACGCAGTCAATAATCGTAGTAATGAATCACACAATCAGAAAGGAACTACATAATTGTTGTCACTGATAAATACATAACCGCAATTTCTAGTAGGTAAAATCTCATTGTGAGGAAAAAAAATCGTTGTACATTATTCACCACAAAATGGAAATATATAACTGTTGGTCTAGACAGTACAAAAGCACAGAGATATTGAGACAGAATGGGGAAAAATTGGGGAAATTAGACGCACTTTTCAGAGTGAAGAATGCAGAGATCCTTGTGGGGATTGAAGGCCAAAAATCACAGAGGTTTACAGGCAATCGCTGAGGTTAAAATCTATCCATCAATACCAAAAATGCAAAGTTATAATTCTGGAACTAGGAATGATAACAACGATATATAAAAATGACGAGTTAAAAGAAACCTTTTCCATGAATCAAAATCTTACAGGGTTAGATAAATGCATCGAAGCACAAGACCAACAATCAACCAAGGACAACAACAGAGGTAGATGGATAACAGGTGCGTCCTTCGCTCATCATCCTTGCACAAAAAATCAAGGTGTTGAGATCCATATGTCATTTAATGCTAAGGCGAGGACCGTAGATCAGGCTCATGGCCGACTTCTCAGGCAAGGACTGGCGAGCTAGGGATGAAATGCAAAACATTCACATGGGTCACAATCAACACCAAAGGATTGTCAAGGCATGCGGGGAACAAAGGCCATGGGATTCAACCACCATCGAGATAGGCTAAAGAAGGGTTCAGTGATCAGTTTTAAAAAGAACATCATTTTACATTTCCATTAATTAAGAAGATTCAAGCATAAAGCCTACAACATATACTATACAAAATGAAAGGAGAGTATCGTTGTCGAGACTTCACCGGTACCTCCCAGCCAATGCTAGGGGTACTCTTCTTCCCCTTAGACCCCAAGCTGCAAATGGGGCACACACACTATCCATAGGTTTCGTGTAGCTCCCAACTCACCTCTCAAGGCCGAGCTACCACTCCTCTCCGAGCTAGGTATCCCAACTCCCACAACTAAATCAATCAAGTCGATATTTTTGCAGTGTAACATTACACAAACATATGATCCCCTTTTCTCCTTCTCCTTCCTTCATTATATAGAATTTCCCACTTCCTCTCTTTCCTAAAATCTCATTTAATTAAAGTTTTTAAAATAAACTCATAAAAATTCTTTTCCATACAAGTGTCACCCATCCCCTTTATTCATTTGTTATTTAATTTCTTTAATTTATTAATTATCTCATTTCCCTCACCCACCTAGAGTTACTCCTAGAATCACTCTTAGGTGTCCCCAAATTCCCTTACAGGTTTTAAAGGCTTTCCATATTATTAAATTGCTAATTCAGTTTAAAATTAGAAGCTCTTAAATGGTAGATTCTTTCCTAAGTTGACTTTCCGCTTTTTCCCTTAGTTCCCCTTTCTCCCTTTTTATGTTACCTCTTTTCCCTAGTTTCTCCTTTTTTATTTTCCCTCTTTCCCCTTTTACTTAAAACTCAAAAAGGTAGGTGTGAAAAATTAACCCTTTTTCCATTTTCTTATTTAACTAGTATACTTTAATTTATTAAGGTAATAGAACAATTAATTCCCTTCTTAATTTTAGTCCAACATAATTTTACCTTCTTTTTTTTTAATAAATTAAATTTCTTACTCCCTTCATGTTACAATATTTAATGAAGATCATAATTATTATTTAAGTTGTTTTTATTTTTATTATTTTTATTACTATTTTTTTTATAGAAGACAAAATTTTATCACTAGCGTAATTTATAATTAGGCCTTAAATTTCGTAGTGGGCGACATTTAATTCAGAAAAATTGTTTTTATTTTTTTTTTATTACTTAACATGTTATTGGTCTTAGGGCCATCTAGGTTCATCCCTCTATCATCAACAACGCGACGTGCCCTTCAGGACGCACTAGGTGCTCCAAGGGTGCCACTCGCCTCATCTGTTCCTTTGCACAGCGTGCCCTTTAGGACGCACTACATGCTCCGAGGGTGCCACTCGCCTCATCTGTTCCTTTGCGCAACCTTCCCTTCATGACACACTACATGCTCCAAGGGTGCCACTCGCCTCTTGACTGATTTGGTAGACATCAATAACCCTTGGAGTCAACACTCCGCTAGGTGAACTTGTGGGAGACTAAGGGCTTCTAAGAAATAAGGCCCATTCCTTATCACACACCCCTTAGAATCATTGTGAGTGATTGTCGCAGTCTGCCCTCATGGTATCGTGGGTCCTCTCGAACTAAGTAATCGTTAAACTACAGATCGAGCCACGACGAGAGTGCTAGTAGGTTGTGGCAGGGCTACTGTCCACACCTCTACCTCAACCTCTCTAGTAGTCATGCGTGACCCCTTTACTCCATATGTGATTCTGGTTAGCAAGCTATCGTGAGCCTACATCATCAACAAATCATGTCAGAACATATCCATATCATATCATCCAGTCAGATGCACTAATATCACAGTAAAACAATCAACCCCAATGGCACACTCCCTGACTCGATCTGGAGTCCAAGGGGTTCCATCGATGCCTCAACATCCTCTAGGTCCGTAATCGTGCACACTCAATAAAATCGAGTCAATAGCACATGTCTATGTCAAAGCGGTAAAACAACATGTCAACAACGCTTAACGCCTCATAATCAAAATCAAAAGTTTTAACAATATAATAATCTGGATGACTTGCGAGCAAGTGTCCTCAAATAATAAGTTCGCTCAGTGCGCTAAAACGGGATGTTACACATTATACATTAATATATTAGTACCTTAACTTATACATTAAATTTATAAATTGTTATGATTGTTATATGTTACATTAATGTAATGCAATATATTAATATGCATTAATACATTGTTATTATATATTTCATTAATGTAATAATTCAAAAAAAATTAATTATGTATTAAAATAATTAAAATTATTTTTCACTTTTCCAAAATAATAAAGCAGATCACTTATATCAACCACTTTTATGAAATGGTTGTTACTAGTATTATGAATATTAAACTTTTTTTTTACAGACATTAACATGCCTTTTGATTTATTGACAATTTGGTCATTCAGCTGATTTTACGGATTATAATTATAACTTGACGAAAATAATCAATCTTTCAGGTGTACAGCCTTCAACATGCAGATTTTGCTTACCGAAATCCTATCCCAGCTTCCAAGAAGCATGAAAATTAATGAATTCAGTAGTCCATGTCGTGTGGTCACAATTATTATTAACCCTAACTTACAGTTTTAAAGGCTATGGGGAAGGAGAGTGAAGTATTTTATCACATCGCAATCGGATTCCGACCTTACAGTCTTGTCTTTGTATTGGAGAAAATTTGGCGCAGGTGATCCGATCCCATTTAAATCTCATTAGATGAAGAGAATACAACTTCGTATGAATTTCTATGATGATTTACATGTGTACGAAGGCAATACACATGTATGATTTACATGATCAGCTTCGGAAGCATGAATTCACGATTTAATCAGGCAAATTATGATTTAAATTAACGGCTATTCGTGGAGTACATCTGGCGACAATTCACTAGTATTAAAAACTAAATAAAAGGAAATCATTAGTGTAGATAAAGATATGTATGTAATAATTAAAGTATTCTGAAAGTCAAAAAATTATTATGATAAAAAAGTTTGATGGAGATGAGTAATTTCTTAAGTGTTTAACATGGAAATGATCAGCTTTTTTTTTTTAATGTATCAATACATAATAATTGTAATGTAATGTATTAATTAATTTATAATATAATATAATGTAGCAATTAATTATATATAATTACATTATTGTAATGTATATACTGTGGGGTTTCTTGTCCCACAAACAAGGAGGTCTCATACATTAATTTGGTGTGGTTTGGCCGTGATCTTAAAAATAGATTATTATTATTATTATTATTAAATTATTAATACATTAATATTTAATTAATATATTAAAATATTAATGCATTAATTAAGTAATGTATTAATTATTTAGTACATTAATATATTATTAATCAAAACATTGCTAAAATATTAATAAACTAATAAACTAATATAGTATTAAAGTAATAGTACTTTATTTAAGTAATAATACATTAATACATTATATAATTAATGCATTAATATATTAATACATTTATTGAAAATGATGATGGTTGATTATAGTTGATACTCATCAAGGTTTCTTATGGTCATGACTATAAACAACATTAATAATGTATTCATTTAATTAATTAATACATTAATACATTTTTAATCAATACTTATTATTAAAGTATTAACACATTAAAACATTGATAAAGCAACAATACTTGTCTTGAGATTTCTCCAATTGTAAGTGCAAATTTCTAGTGGACACTCCACTCTTGAAGTAAGAATGAATGAAAAGAGTGTTGAAGAGAAGCTTTATAAAGGCAATTGGAGAAGGGAAAGGTAGGGAGAAATGGAAAAAAAAAATACTCTTTGAATGAATTAATAATTAGGTCATAAAGGTTAAATAAGATGTTTAAAATAAAACAATGGATTAATAATAATTTTAAAAACTTAAAGATTTTGAAATCTAATCAAATAATTACCATTTGATGGAGATAAGCAATTCCTTAAGTATTCAACATGGAAATGACTAGTTATCATGCCTTTTAATGCATCAATACAGAATAATTGTAATGTAATGTATTAATTATTTAGTACATTAATAAATTATTAATCAAAACATTGCTAAAATATTAATAAATTAATAAAATAATACATGAATAATACATTATTAAAGTAATAATACTTTATTTAAGTAATAATATATTAATACATTACATAATTAATGCATTAATATATTAATACATTTATTGAAAATGACCATGGTTGATTATAGTTGATAGTGATCAAGGTTTCTTATGGTCATGACTATGAACAACATTAATAATGTATTAATTTAGTTAATTAATACATTTTCAATAAATACTTATTATTAAAGTATTAACACATTAAAACATTGATAAAGTAACAATACTTTTCTTGAGATTTCTCCAATTATAAGTGTAAGTTTCTAGTGAACACTCCGCCCATCATAAGGGACTCTTGAAACAAGAATGAATGAAAAGAGTGTTGAAGAGAAAATTTATAAAGGCAAAGGGAGAAGGGAGAGTTAGTGAGAAATAGAAAAAATAGTCTTTGAATGAATTAATAATTAAGTCATAAAGGTTAGATAGAATGTTTAAAATAAAATAATAAAATAATAATAATTTTAAAAACTTAAAGAATTTGAAATATAATCAAACCGTTACCATTTAATAAAATTATTTTATTATTAGTAAGGTTTAAATTAAATATTGCCACAAGGTGGTCTTAGAGAATACAACAAATAAAATAAAAAGTGGATAAAAAAAGAAATTAGTTCTCCCAAAGTAAATTAGGAGGAACATCCAATTAGGAGGTTAAAAAGATGGGTAAGAATAAATAATTAAGGCTAACTCAAAGTTTAAAGGTAGAAGATAATGAAGATGACTACTAATTTAAAGACAAAAATATAAAAGGGGGGATTATAAAACAAAAATTAAAGAAGTCTAAGAATTGGAAGGAACTTGAAAATAAGAAGGACGATATTCATAAAAGAGAAGTAAACAGGTTTAGGTGAAAAGAATAGGGGGGAGTGGAAGATAAAGATTAAGGAGAGGAGGTGCTTTGCAAAAGGAGGAAGAATGAGTTTAGTGTTTAAGGTGATGAAAGATAGGCTTCCACGAATGACTAAGTTTATAATCATCATCTCAATTAAAGTTAATAGGATGATTTTTAATTTCTAGGGCTTCACAGATGATGTGAGATGAGTGGTAAGGTGTTGAGGCTAAGATTTTGGTTTTATAAAAACAAATTAGGTGTTCAAATTTGGAAGAGTGCTCAACAAGGGCTGATTTAGAGATACAATTTTGGTTGGTATCAACAATGTGTTTTTTTAAACGAGTTTTGAAGGATCTACCAATCTATCCAATGTATGATTTGTCATAGGACAAAGGAATTTGGTAAACTGCTGGGCCAAGCATGGGGTCGGATTTATCCTTAGCAAATCTAAAGGATTGTTTTAGGGTTTCAAAGTGTTTGAAAACAATTTTTATATTCTTCTTAACAAAAATTATAGATATGAGATGAGTAGTACCTTGAATATAGGGAAGAGAGACAAGAGATAGGGGCTAGGAAGAACATGAAGAGTTTTTATATTTAGTTTTACCCGTGGAAGGGAAGGCATTGGATATTTGAGAGCAGGAGTAACCATTGGATATAAGGGCCTAGGTTAGGTGGAATTTTTCATTTTCGAGAAATTGGGGATGGGATATGTGAATGGCTAGAGTAATAAGATTTTTAAGGACAATGCATTTTTGGGCTTCGGCTTGGTAGTGATGGGAACGTGCATGAAGTAATAATACACTAATAAAATAATAGATTAATTAATAAAGTAGTAATATATTAGTAAAGTATTAATACATTATTGCATAAATGTAATGTAAAAATTAAAGGATTAATTTGCATTAATGTATAATGTAGGGTATTAATTAATTGTTACATTAGTAACACAATGTATTAATTAATTAATATATTTATACAATATTAATTAATACATTGCTAAATTATTAATACACTAATAAAGTAATAAATCAATAATACATTATTAAAGTACTAAAAGATTAAAACATTAATAAAGTATTAACCCATAGATAAAATAATACATTGGTAATACATTATTACCATAATAATACAAAAAAATACATTTAATACATTGAATGCAATAATAAATACATACTAAAGTATTAATAGATTAAAACATTAATAAACTATTAATACAGTTATAAAGTAGTACATTAATAATACATTACTAAAGTATTAATATATTAATCCATTAATTCACAATTTTGGTCTTCTTTACTTCACCTTCCCTATGAAATTCAGCTTAGATGTCCTTTGGTTACCTCAGTCACCTATAGATATTCAATATTCTCAAGTGTGATTAAAATTAGAGAGCCTTGTCTCTTATTTATAATTTCATGTAGCTTCCTCAAGGTGTTACCTTTTAACCATCCTAACCCACTTTCCTTATTTTACGGTTAACCCACTTCTAATTTCTCCATTAACTTTATTATTTAAATAAAAAAAAATTATTCACTTTGACTTATAGTATGCTCATCACTTCACTTTATTATTTACCTTCTAAAATCTCTTAAACCACTTTGACTAATTTGACATTTTGGGTTTTCTAGATGACTCATGAGGGTTCTCCAACTTCACATGGCCATAACTCTCTAACCATGAGGTGTTATGTGACGTTCCACATAACAATGGAAATGGAATGACATGGAATATCCATATAGAATATTATTTCTCTCAAATATATCAAAACTCAAACCATTATCCATCAAACAAACTTCGGTCCATTACCCAAACCTTTGTGTTACCGAAATTCGCTACCGAACTTTCTACAAGGGTTGACATCAATCACTAAGGGTTGAAATCAATCTACAATATTACTCTCCAACGGTTGGAATCAATCACAACAAACAATCCATACCAATTGTCCATCAACCTAATCCAACTATCTCACAAAAATGACAAGTTTATTGTGTAGTTGTAAATCCAACAAGTGTCAAGGGTTACAATCAAGTTCATGAAACAAAAATAGAACTCAGGAATGATATTCGATGGGAAAACTGAGAAAATTCGTTATCATGAAAATTTGGGTATTGGCCCTTCATCATAGTTAAGAGGAGGTTGTATGAAAATACTGAAGAGTAAACTAATACATACATAGAGCCTCCTTCCCTTACACATAACCTCCTCTTTATGGCTTAAAGAATCCATTAACAAGCGCATAATCCGAAAAAATACAACTAAGCATAGGAGTATAACTACCTATTGTGGATGGTTTTAATACCTTCATGAGTTAGAAAGGAATCAAAGGATTTGTGGGTTATTCCTGGAGTGTAGAAGAGAGATAAAGGTCCCTGAAAGCTACTGATATCACCCATTACTTTCAAACTGTAACTCCTTCTCAGAAAGAAAATGATTTAGACCGAATAATTCTCAAAGAAGAAAACAAAAACATTCTATCCGGATTTCATTCGAAACAATTATCAATGCACATAATACTTACTTGGCTATTGGAAGCATGCCTACTCTCTTACAAGAATGTTGATGCATATATCTACGCCCAGGGCAGAACTCTACAGATTAACTAGGTCACAAAGAGAAACATTGTGGAGGAAAGATTAACGAAGAACATGGTAAGGAGGTCAAATGAAATTAGCATAATGGTGCCTCGAGCCCATCGTTTATAATGGAGGAGTGGCAGAGTACACACCCCCCACTGCCATGTGAAATTAATGGATGGTAGATCTTATATTGGTTATATCCATGGAGTGTTAGAACCCACTGGTAGACGGTAGGTAAATAGTTTATGAAGATCTTGCTACACCTTTAATGATTTTAAGGAAGAGAATAAAACATCTGAGCACAATTTTGAATTGTCAACTACCAAGTTCAGAAACATACCCATATCCCTTACATTGTGGGGTGGTGGAACTTAGGGATGTCGTTAAGTTATGGTTTTACATGTGTTGGGGTTAGCATAATCTCTAAGACATTTATTTTCAATATGTGGTTCCATAGTCGTGACCCTTGGGAAAATTAGTACATCTGCTTAGTTAGGCTCAATATGTCTCTTGTTTATCTTATAAAACAAGATCAATATGGGATTAACCTTTTTCCACTATAGAATAACATAAAATGATATAAGTTGTGATTATAGCTTTATTCCTTCTAGTTTAGGATTAAACTAATATGGAGGAAAAACCTTTATGCATTACAAGAATAGTATAAGAATGAAATGAGAATATATTATTATGGTTAGAGTAGTATTCCTCTCTGATGAATAGTTTTATTGACAAAGTTGTTAATTTTAAATCAAAGTAATGAGTTGGGTAATGATTGGTTGAAAACATTCGTTGGATATATACTGTCATTGATAATAAGACTATAGTTTCTCCCCCTTCAAAAAAATATTTAGTAGAAAATTTTGGGGTACATTACATATGCTATCAAATGTGTTGGTTACAACGATTAGGCCTAAGGGAAACACTAGAAATTTATTTTTCTAAAGGAAAAATCTAACAAATAATATTTACTATTACAAACAGAAAATTCGACTTTTGTAAAAATGCCAGCGCATAATGGAGAAGAAGACAGGCGTGAGAGGAACCACAATCAAGAGCTCCCTAGAGACCCAGAACATCACATTGAGGGAATTTCAACGACCAAAGTATTGGACACAATGAAGAATCTTATTATGGAATTGTAGGTGTTTAAATATGATAATGAAAAGTTAAAGAAAGCTCAAGAAGATCAAAATGAAATTAATGAAATATTTTTATGTAGTATAGCAACAAAGAAGAGTCCAAGAAATAATGATATGGAAGAGGAGGTCAGTAAAAATTCATCAAAGAATTCTATTCATGAAAATGAAAGATAAGACAACTCTTCTGAGGACACACAAATGACAGAAAATAAGGCATCTACAGGAAAGAAGAGGAAACAGTTGGATCACTAGAGAGGTTAATTCAACAAGATAAAGTCCTCCACCTTTGATGGAGAATCAAATACTGGTGAAGAAATTGAATCATGTCTGCTAGACATAAAGAAATACTTAAAGATTTATAGTTATTCTAGTAATATAAAGGTTAGAATGGCCATTTATAAGTTAAAGAGAAATGATAGTGTTTGGTGGGAAGACTTGAAGCTAGCTAAAGGGTTAAAGGAAAAAAGGATGGAATGGTGAGAATTCAAAAAAAAATTCAAGAAACAATACCTATCAAAAAGTTATTACGAAAGGAATATTAAAGAATTTTATGAATTGTGACTAGGACAAATGTCTATGGATGATGTAATTAATAAAATTATATATATGTTGAGGTTTGTTCCTTATATTAAATAATGTAATGTAAATATTCAAATATTCTTGAGTCGTCTACCAAAATATTGTAAAGTCATAATTGGATTTGATAATCCTAAATATTTGAATGAGGTATTTAGGAAGACCAGAATGTGCTATTAACAGTATAAGAAAAGATATGAAACTCCTAAGGCATGGAAAGATAAGAAGAATGATAGATTGTACCAAAAGAAGAAAGGTTTCCAACCAAACCCTTTTTGTAACATGAATAAAGGATCCCAAAGGAAGGACTATCCCTCTAACACACAAAATACTCAAGGGGGAAATAAACTAGTTAATCTAGGATTCAAGAAGATAGTGGACATTCCCAGAGAACCGTTGAAATGTTGGGAGTGTGGATAACCCCACCTACAAAGAAATTGTCCACGCTTAAATCCATCAATAAAAAATTCAGTCCACAATATTCAAGAGGCTTCAACAGTTTGAGCTATTGGCATATGCATTCATAAGATCATTGCAGATTTGGATGACAGACAAGCAGATCATCATTCCACTATTGTGGAAGTTGAAGGTAAAATTTATAATAACAATGCCTATAATAATTGACCCACGAGGTAGTTTAAATTATATTACTCCAACCTTAGTAGAATCGAACAAATTAAGTAAATAAAAACATGCTAAATCTTGGTTAGCACAACTAGCAACAAGGACAAAAAGAAAGGTAATGTAATTTGTTTCTGATTGTGAACTCAGTAAAAGTGGTCAGAATACAAAGTTAAATATGAACGTGTTACATTTAGGTTCATATGGAATAATTATGGGAAATGGTTTGTTAGAAAGGCATAAAGTGATACTGAAATGTTATGAAAAGTCCTTCGTGTATAAGGATGAAAATAATACAGCCAAAACGGTAAAGGGAATTAGAAAACCAGTTCTGTTAGACAAATATAAACAATGAAATTCAAGAAATGTATTAATAAGGGTTGCAAATTATATGTTATTCAAGTAACTAATCTTTTGGAAAAATAAAGAAAACGAAGTTTAGAAGACTTTCCAGTCCTTCAGGGGTTTAAATATGTATTCATAGAAGATATATTGGAACTACCTCCAAGGAGATAAATATATTTCTCTATTGATCTACTACCTAGATCTACCTGATATCAAAGGCACCTTATAGAATGAGTGTTATCGAACTTACATAATTGAAAATTAAGTTATAGGAACTGTTAGATAAAGAATACATCAGACCAAGTGTTTCACCATGGGGAGCACCAGTTCTTTTTGTTAAAAAGAAATATAGAACACTAATATCATGTATTGATTATCGTGAATTGAATAAAATGACGATTAAAAACAAATACCCTTTACCTAGAATCAATGATCTCTTTGACCATGTTGCAGGAGGAAAAATATTCTCTAAGCTAGCCTTGAGCTCTAGTTATCACCAAGTCAGAATAAAGAATGAAGACATAAACAAAACAACATTTAGAACATGCTATGGAGATTATGAATTTGTAGTGATTCCATTTGGACTTACTAATTAACCGAGAACTTTTATGTGCTTGATGAATACTATATTAACCCAATATTTGGACAAAGTCATGCTCATATTTATCGATGATATAATAATCTATTTAAAAACCAAAGACAAACATGAACAACATTTGAAAATAGTATTACACACTCTAATAGAACATAAATTGTATGTTAAGTTTGATAAATGTGATTTTTACCAAAGAAAGATACAATATTTAGGGAATGTAATATCATAACAAGGTATTGCAGTAGACCCTGAAAATATTAGAGCCATTATGGAATGGATTCTTCCTAAGGACATAGCAGACATAAGATCATTCATGGGGATTACCGGAGGTTTATCGAAGGATTTTCCAAAATTGCCTATCCTATTACATCACTGCATAAAAAGGTAATGCAAATTAATTGGTCTAAAAAATGCCAAGACAAACTTGATAAATTAAAAGGAATGTTAACTTCAGCACCAATCCTTAAGGTGGAAGATCTAGATAAATAATTTACAGTTTGTGTGGATACAAGTAAATAAGGATGAGGACAAGTACTAATACATGATGGACATGCCATTTTTTATGAATCATGTAAATTAAAGGAACATGAAATAAACTACGTAACTCATGATCTAGAATTGGCAGTTGTAATTCATGCGTTGAAAATGTGGCAGCATTATTTAATGGGAAGAGAATTTCTATTACTAACAGATAATAGTGGTGTAAAACACTTGTTTAGTCAACATGAGATCAATGCAAGACATGCGAGGTGGTTTTCCTTTTCAAGTTAGTTCCATTTTGAAGTATAACACATCAAGGGAAAAGAAAATAAAGTTGCAGATACCCTAAGTTGAATAAATAATGAACTATATGAAATAATTATCAAAAAATAATAAAATTATATTGATGATATGATTAAATATGAAAGAATAAATGATGAAAAATACACCAAAACTGTAGAACAATTGCAAATAAACGAGGGAAATATGCACACCACAGATCTCAGTATAGATAAAGGTGGAATTTTAAGGTTCAAATATAGGTTATGTGTACCCATTTCCATGAATTAAGGATGATGATTCTTGATGAGATGCACAAAAAGCCATATTCTAGTCATCCTACTAGAAAATGATAATAACTTCAAGAAAAAAAAATTATTGGCGTAATATGAAATATGAAACAGTTGAATACCTGTCTAAATGTTTAGATTGTCAACAGGTAAAAGCTGAGCATCAACATCTGACGGGTCTTTTACAACCTCTTCCTATACCAGAAAGGAAATGGGAAATAATTTCAATGGACTTCATTACAGGTTTGCCTAAGACTCAAAGACAAAATGAGTCAATTATGGTAGTTATTGGTAAGATAAGTCTGCATATTTTATACCTGTGAAGTCTACTTACAAAGCGATTAATATCGTTGAAATATTTATGAATGAAATATTTAGGTTACATGGGATTCCTAAGATGGTGATTTTAGATAGAGATGTTAAATTTAAATCCAAATTTTGGTAAGAATTGTTTGTAGGTTTGAGTACTAATTTGAATTTCATCACAAGTTACCATCCACAAACAAATGGGAAAACAGAATGTACAAATCAAATTATTAAAGATATGTTATGAATGTATGTGAGAACAAAACCATATAAGTGGGAAGAATATCTACATTTAATGGAATTCGCATACAAAAATGGGTATAAAGAACCAACAAAGATGAGCCCCTTCGAAGTTTTATAAGGAACTAAATGTACAACCCCGATCAATTGGGATAATCCAGTTGACAGGGTTATGGTTGGACCAAACATTACCCAAGAAATGGAAAATATGGTCAAAAGGGTACAACATAACTTGAAAGAGGCACAAGATTGACATAAAATGTATGCATATATAAAAATGAGACATCGAGAATTCAAAATTGGAGAGCATGTATATCTCAAAGTGAAAGAAAGTAGAAGCTCCCTAAAACTAGGAAGTTGTTCCAAGATGGCACGAACATTTTGTGGTCCTTTTGAGACCTTAACTCGAATCCGACTAGTGACATATCAACTTGCACTCCCTGCAAACTTAAAATTTCATAATGTTTTTCATGTTTCATTATTAAAAAGATATATTCATAATCCTACTCACATCATTAATTGGAACATGGTGTAGGTTGAACCAGAAGGAGAGTTCCAAGAGAAACCACTATGTGTTTTGGATAGGAAAGAAACAATACTTTTGAATGGATCCATCGCCCAGGTAAAAGCGCAATGGAAGAAATTTAGTCCTAAGGAGGCTACTTTGGAATTGGAAGAAGAAATGTTGAAATCTTATCCAATTATGTTCCAAGAAATTTGAACATTGAGGACATTGTTATACTTAAGGGGGGGAGGATGTGATATCCTCGAATTATTCAAAAATAAATTATTTCAAAGTTGTTCTAAAAATAAATTATTTCAAAGTTGTTCTAAAAATAAATTTCCATTTATGAAAATTCTAATTTTACATGGTGGAAGTATGAAATTATTATTTTTATGGCTACTGGACAAAATTTTGACTTGCCAACTGTCTTCTTTTGATGGAAACATGTATGAGACAAACAATTTAATAAATTCAATGGTAGAGAATAGATGGAACCACCAGGTTAAAAATAGATGACTATGACTCCATGAGTGGGGATCAGGTTTGAGTTAACTCAAAGTTGCTTTTTACAAGTGTCATAAGTTGAGTTATGTCACTAGAAACCCCTAAAAAATCAAATATTTGTAAAGATGCAAATTTCCCAAGGAGGAAATGGAATCAAAAGTCCTAGGAAATGGAAAAATGATATATACAACATATGTGGGAGGTAGGACATTGCTTAGTATGTTGGGGAAAGAATTGTTATGTTGTTATGAGAACATCTAGTGTTAGGCAATCAATTTTTGAACTATTAAGAGAGATAGTGGCTAACGAGTGATGCAAATTTTTCCCTTATGGAATCATGGTCAAGCTAGGGGGCGATCAAGACAAGAAATCATGGTTATTCTACATCTACGGTTGGGTGGAATGTGGTTGTTCCATTTGTTTTCCTAGAATAACAGTTTTAGATATGTATCTTAGCTATTTACTTTTCATTCTTATATATATATATAGATAGATAGATAGATAGATAGATATATAGATAGATAAGTAATGATCTATATAGGTGTACCTCATGGCCATAATAGATTGGTTGATTTACATGTTGTTTAGATATATGTTACTAAATTATTGTCTACATAGATAATTGTGTAGTTAATAAGGATAAATATGCTCCTTCTGGAGATCTCTCAACATGAAACTAACTACTTTAGGAAAGTAAAAACAAATGAAATAAAATGATTAGATTGCATCGAATACAGTGCTAAGTTAATGTTATATCTCCCACTTCTTCCTATATATTGTCTCTAGAACCAGTGGAGTGAAGAAAGACTCATGCGAACATAATTGATTACAAAAGTAGGTGAATTAAAAGTCCCA
>ML787486.1:570376-603283 GCA_009831015.1 Picea engelmannii | reverse complement strand
ATAAATATATATATATATATATATATATATATATATATATATATATATATATATATATATATTAATGAAAATTGTTATCTGATACAATAGATCTCAAATATCATTATGGAAAATTTCATCTATGTAGTATGATAGACCATTGTTGTATACAGGGCCTTGTAGATATCTTCCAAGTAAATATATAAATACAGACGGGGTTATACATGCCCGAATAAATTTTGTTAACTTTCGAAGAATAAAATAATCAACATCGATTTTCTATAGCAGATTTAAGTAAGCACAAATCTCTTTCTCGATTTTTGGAACACATGTCAACCTGGGGCACACATGTTAACCTAGGCTAAGTTGTATTTCATTATGTTAGAGAAAATACTATGTAAATCAGTTAGTCCCTTCTTATAAATGGTGAACCTATCTCTAATACATGCATCTTTTCATTTGCCAAACCTGTCAGATCTCTTTTCTCTTGTTGGTTGATAGTTTCTCTATTTCGTTGCTCTTTTTTTTTATTTGGGTTGTGCTCAAAAAAACCAGTGGGCCTTTCTCAATGGCTGCACCTTGGCTTCACACTTTTGAATGATTCCACCTATGAGATTTAGCCTATCCCTTCAGCTATTCAATCTCTTGGGTGGCATTCCTCTTACTAAGAGTTACACAAGACAAGAAGGAGGGACACATCATCTAGGTTTTGCGCCCTTGCTAGGTTTTTCTTTTCAATTGTCGGGAATGAAAGAAGTTTTCCCTCCTCAATGGTTTCACTGAGACTCTCCCTTTGGTCTCCAGGAATCATAATGAGATAGCCTATCCCTTTGGATAACCTCAGTCCATGTTGGCATTGGTTTTCATCTATTTTTTCTTCCCCACAATACTGAGGCACTCCATCTCATAAATGAGCCCTTCCTGGAGTTCAGGGAAACTGTAGAAAGTTTTTAGATGTGAAATATAAGTGACTAGATCTCCTTCTCATGAAGATCAACTGGTATTAGAGATTCAAGATCTAAGGAGAAGCTTCAGATCTTGAGTGTGACACAAAATGTTTTTAATTTTTCATGATTTCAAATCTAGATCACACCCTTCTAAGGGTTTCCTTATCAATACCATTGGGTGCACAGGTCTCCTAGTCCAAGGGGCACACGGATCTCCACCACCAAGAGAGGATATTCACAGATATATTGGCCTATAGATATATCCGTCTATTTCTTCTCTCCCCCTTTTCTCTAGGGTATTACGCACTATGTTCCCACAACAGAAGTTGAACAAGATTTTGTTTCAAAGACAAGTTTTTCTTGAATACTTCATTTTGCCTCAAGATGCCTCCTCGAAGAGATACATTGCTAGTGGATTCAAACTCCAATACCTCGAATCCTGTACAAGAGCTCTCCTCTATCCTTAATGAGTTACTGATAATGCAACAACAAAATAATCCAGATCCTCTCTGAATGGATACTTGAATATAGTTCCCTAAGTTTGTTGGTCAAAGCAATAGAGAAGCTAGGGATTCATGGATCTATAGCCTTTCCAAATATTTCAACACTTGCCTAGGCCTCACCGAAGAAAGAAAACTTCATATTGTTTCCTTGCAATTGGAAGGACTTTCCCAAAGATGGTGGGATACAAAGCAAGAAAAGACCACATTCGTGGTAGATATTGGGGATGATCCAGGATTGTTTGCCTCTCAACCACTCAAAATTTGGTCTCAACTTTGTGAATCCTTGAGAAACTGTTTCTACCCACCTAGGTACCTACAATCTTTATGGATCATATGGCACCAGCTCCACCAACTCCCTACATAAGTAGTGCAAGCATACATTGACTACTTCTCCAAGATGCGCCTGTTGCTCCACATTCCAAACTTGGAAGAGTCATTAATACTTAATTTATTTCTAGGTTATTGTGTCAATTTCGTAGGGAAGTAGAGTTATTTGAAAATAATACATTAGACAAAGTTTTTCACAGAGCATTGACAATAGAAAGGAAGATACCTCCTAGGGGTCATAGTCCTCAGTCCCATCCCTTTGTCTCTCAAACACCCACCTCCAATACTTCATCATGCTTCCCACATACTCATTCTCTAAATCCAAATACCAATGCACCCTGGTGTTTCTTCCACCAGACTAACTCCCACAACATTTCAAATTGTCGATCTCCGAAATCACTGAAAACCAACAAAACCTTACTCACTGAGCCTACTGCTTCTAAACCAGTCGAAGACAATGGGGAAGTTTCTCTTGAAAACCCCACCGAAGTAGATTCATCTTTGAGTTTAATGACCATAGAAGATATGAAATCATCAACCCAACCCCTCTTCACTCACAACTACCAAATAAACAATTCATTGGATTTACTTATCATGGCCATTGAAAACCAAAAACATTTGGTGTCTCAATACCTAGTCAAACGCCTTCATCTAGTCACTACTCTGCACCCAAAACCCTATAATCTAAGATAGGTTCAAAAGGATGGTCCTCGTCTATTGGTATCTCAACATTGCCTAGTCACCTTTTCCATAAGCCAATTTAAAGACACTGACCTCTATGATGTCTCATCATTGGATTGTTCTGACTTACTTGTTGGACTACCCTAACAAGCCCAAATAAATTCCATTTATATGGATAAATCCCGCTAGTAGAAACTTACAAAAGATGGCCACACCTGTATCCTAATGGAAGCAACACCCAAACCCACTTCTACCAAAGAAAGCATCCCTCATATCCATTTGAATCAGTGTGTCTCTCTCTGTTTGGTGTGCCCAATACTACACATCTAGTTCCTGAAGCAATGAATCCTCTACTACAAGCATTTGTCGATGTTTTCCATACTCCTACGGGCCTTCCCCCCTCTCGCCATATAGACCATTCTATTCACCTCATCCCAGGCTCTGCCTTACCAAATGGGCCCACTTATCGGTTGGCCCCACAAGAAATTGAGGAAATGGAGAAGCAATTGATCGACCTCATCAACTCTGGTCACATTCAACCATCATCTTCTCCCTGTGCTTATGCCTCCTTTGTAATCCCAAAAAGAGACACCTCAAAAATGCACCTTGTCACTGATTATCGGGCCCTTAACAAAGCCACGGTAAATAACTGCTACCCCCTACCCCGGATTGAGGAATTACTTGACACCCTCCAAGGATCTAAGTGGTTCACTAAATTAGATTTGACAACAGGCTACCATCATGTTCGAATGAACCCAGATGATGTGTGGAAGATATCTTTTAAGACCAAACTTGGTCTTTATGAATGGAAAGTCATTCCCTTTGGACTAACTAATTCACCAACCACGTTCGTGTGGCTCATCAATGATATCTTTAGAAACCATTTGGGTCGCATTGTGGTCATTTACGTAGATGACATTATCATCTTCAGTAAGACATGATACACCCACATGCAACATGTCCACCAAGTTCTCCAAATTCTCATTTTGGCCAAAGTTCACTTCCTTATCTCGGATTCATGGTAGACTCAAAATTTATTCAACTGGATTCGGCCCACATCCAAGCCTTGAAGCAATGGCCATAACCTTCTTTGGCAAGCGAGCTAAAAATATTCCTGGGTAGTATCAATTTTTTTCGTAAGTTTATTCTGCATTTTTCTAAGATTGCTCATCCTTTGCATCAACTATCTAATAGTCATTCCACCTTTATTTTGGACTAACGAATCTATCGGGCACTTTTTTTCATCTAAAGGAGGCACTATTCTCATCTCCAGTATTGCATTTTCCAGACCTCTCTCAACCATTTGATATTGAGTCAAAAGCCTCATAGTATGCCATTGGTGTCATGCTTAAATAGGGAGGCCACCCCATTGCTTATAACTCATAAACTCTTTTCGAGGCTAAGAGAAATTATAGTACTTATGACAAAGAATTTTATAGTTTGGTCTAATATTTGAAGCAATGATGCCATTATTTGTTGGTCAAAGAGACTATTCTACATACATACCATCATCCACTACTTTTCATTAATTCATAGTCTAAGATTCAAGAGCAAAGACATCTTAAATGGTAATCCTATATTCAACAATTTCATTTGGTAATCCAATATAAGAAGGGAACTTATAATAAAATGGTTGATTTACTCAGCAGACCACCAACTCCAGTTCTCCCAATTTTAGAGGTTCATTGTGTTAATTATGATACATGGAAATATCAGTATGCTACCGAATAGGAATTTCAAGAGATTTGGGTTTCCAAGTTCAGAAATTGATCAGAGATTTTGCATTATGTTCCTAATCGAAGCCATCCAATAGAAATCATGGCTTATACCAACCACTGCCTCTCCCTTCTCAGCCTTGGGAGTCAATCTCTATGGATTTCTTAAGCAGACTACCCACTACCCAAAAGAAACATGATGCAATCTGGGTAGTGGTATGTCGTTTTAGCAAAATGCCTCTTTTCATTCCATGCACAAAGACTACTATAGAAACACAAACAACAGTGTTGTATTTCCAACATGTATGGCCACATTTTGGCCTACCAAGCAACATCATTTCAGATAGAGACTCACGCTTCCTCAACACATTTTTGAAGACCATATGGGCGCTACTGGGGTGAAAACTAAAGTTCTTTCATCCTCAAACGGATGAAAAAATAGAAGTAGTAAACTGGGTATTGGTACATGATCTCAGAACTCATTTTGGGCGCAGCAAACAATGGGACAACTACTTACATATTCTGTAGCATAGCTACAACAAGGCCACACACTCTTATATTGGGTTCTCTCCATTTGAATTATGTTAAGGCTTCCAACCAGCATCACCATCCAAGCTTCCCATCACTTTGGATCCCCAAGGTACTGTGCATTAGCAATAAGAACAACACTGACCCCACCAGTTTCTTCAACAACTTGCACAATGACACACTGTCGTAACAACAACACTAAAATCAGCTCAATATCATGCAAAGCAAAGGCATGAAAAACAAAGTACCTCCATGTGCTTTCAGCCTGGAGATAGATTCTAGTTACATTTGAATAAGAAACGCTTCAAAGGCCATCATAATAAACTTCTTCCAATCAGATATTCCCCCCCAACTAAGGATACACAATGTCATCAATGTCAACCATCTGAAGTTGTTTGACCCTCCCCTCTTGGAGGAACCAAAGACAATTACACACTCGGTGGACAATATCCTAGACTTCCAACTCCCCTTGTCCAAAGATACACTACTTGACAACAAGACTCGTTCTACAAGGCACCGTGCCAACACCTCCTACCTTGTGGCACACCAAGGAGAAGCTCTAGATCAAGAAACATGGATGAAAATTGAAGTGGTGCACCATCTCTTTCCTCAGATTCTCATGGAATTTGGGACACTTCCACATCTAAATAGGGAGGAATTGAGCCACCAAGGGGAAAGTCAACCTGGGGCACACATGTTAACCTAGGCTAAGTTGTATTTCATTGTGTTAGATCACATACTATATAAATAAGTTGGTTCCTTATACTAAAATGTGAACCTATCTCTAATACAAGCATATTTTCATTTGCTAAACCTATCTGGTCCCTTTTCTCTCGTTGTTTGATAGTTTCTCTGTTTCTTTGTTTTTTTTTTTTTATCTAGGTTGTGGTCATAAAATTCAGTGCGCCATTCTCAATGGATGCACCTTGGATTCACGTTTTTGAATGATTTTTCCTCTGAGATTTAGCCTATCCATTTGGCTATTCAATCTCTTAGGCGACATTCTTGTTACTGCAATTACATAAGGCAATAAGGAGTGGTGCACCATCTTGGTTTTGCACCGTTGCTGCATTTCTCTTTTCAATTGTTGGGAATGAAAGAAGTGCTCCCTCCTCAATGGCTACACTGAGGCTCTCCCTTTGGTCTTTGGGACTCATATTAAGATACTGTATTCCTTTGGATAATCTCAGTCCATGTCAGCATTGGTTTTCATCTATTTTTGCTTCCCCGCAACAGTGAGGCACTCCATCTCAGAAATGCGCCCTTCCTAGAGTTTGGGGCAACTGTCAGAATATTTTAGATGTGGAATCTAAGGAACTAGATATCCTTATCAAGCAGATCAATTGGTATCAGAGCTTCAATATCTAAGGAGAATGTTCAGATCTTGAGTATGAGCCTAATTGTTTTTAAGTTTTCATGATTTCCAGTCTAGATCACACACCCTTATTAGGGTTTCCTTCTCAATACCGGTGGCTGCAAAAGTCTCCTAGCCCAAGGGGCACACATATATCCACCACCAAGAGAGGATATTCATGGATCTATTGGCCTATATATCTCTCCCCCTTTACTCCAAGGTATTACGCACTATGTTCCCACAATAGAACTTGACCCATATTTTATTTCAAAGCCAAGTTTTTCTTGAATACATTATTTTGACTCAAGATGTATTCTAGAAGAGATCCCTTTCCAGTGGAATCAAACTCAAATACCTCAAATCATGTACAAGACCTCGCCTCTATCCTTAATGAGTTGCTGAGAATGCAATAGAAAAATAATCCAGATCCCCTCCAGTTCGATACACGAATCCATCTCCCTAATTTTTCTAAGCAAACCAATGGAGAAGCTATGAATTCATGGATCTATATCCTTTCCACATATTTCAACACATTCCCAGGCCTCACTGAAGAGAGAAAACTTCATATTGTTTCCTTGCAATTGGAAGGAATTTCCCAAAAATGGTAAGATACAGAGAAAGAAAATACCACATTCGTGGTAGAGACTGAGGATGCTCCAGGATCCTCTACCTCTCAACCACTCAAAATGTGGGCTCAACTTTGTGAAGCCTTGAGAAACTGTTTCTACCCACCTGGATACCTACAATATTTATGGATCAGATGGAACCCGCTTCGCAAACTCCCTACACAAGGAGTTCAAGCATACATTGACTACATCTCCAAAATGCACTTGTTTCTCCACATTCGAGACCCACAAGAGGTATTAATACTTAACTTTATTTCTGGGTTATTGGTTCAATTCTGTAGGTAATTATATTTATTTGAAAAACATACATTAGACAATTTTTTTCATAGAGCATTGGAAATAGAAAGGAAAATAACTCCTAGGGGTCGTACGCCTCAGTCCCATCCCTCTGTCTCTCAAACATCCACCTCCAATACTTCATCCTACTTCCCACCTACTCATTCTCTAAATCAAAATACTAATGCACCCTCATGTTCCTTCGACAAGACTGACTACCACAACACTTCAGATTGTTGAGTTCTCAAATCTTTGAAAACCAACAAAACCTTAGTCACCGAGCCTACTACTTCTTAACTAGTTGAAGACAATGAGGAATGTTTTCTTGAAAAACCCACCGAAGTAGATCCATCTTTGATTTTAATGACCGTATAATATCCGAAGCAATCAACCCAAACCCTCTTAACTCACAACCTCCAAATCAAAAATCCATTGTCTTTACTTATCATGGACAATGGCATCTAGAAATATTTGGTGTCCCAAGACCTAGTCAACCACCTTCATCTGGTCACTACTTCGCAACGAAAAACCTATCATCTAGGATAGGTTCAAAAGGATGGTCCTCATCTATTAGTATCTCAACAATGCCTAGTCACCTTTTCCATAGGTCAATTTAAATACATTGTCCTCTATGATGTCTCGTCATTGGATTCTTCTGACTTACTTCTCGGATTACGCTACCAAGCCCAAAGAATTTTCATTTATATGGCTCAATCCTTCCAATATAAACTTACAAAATATGGCCACACCTATATCCTAACGAAAAAAAAACACAAACCCACTTCTACCAAAGACAACATCCCTCATATCCATGTGAATTAGTGTGTTTCTCTGTTTGGTGCACCCAATACCACCAAACAATACTACACTTCCAGTTCCCGAAGCAATGACTCCTTTACCGCAAGAATTTGTCGATGCTTTCCATACTCCTACATCCCTTCCCCCCTCTCGCCATATACACCATTTTATTCACCTCATCCTAGGGTATGCCTTACCAAATGCACCCACTTACTGGTTGGCCCCATGAGAAAAAGTGGAAATGGAGAAGAAATTGGCTGACATCATCAACTCCGGTCACATTCAACCATCATCCACTCCCTGTGCTTCTGTCACCTTTGTAATACCAAAAAGACACACCTTAGAAATGATCCTTGTCACTGATTACCAGGCCCTTAACAAAGCCAGAGTAAAGAACTATTACCCCCTACCCTAGATTGAGGAGTTACTTAACAACCTCCAACGAGATAAGTGGTTCACTAAATTAAATTTGACAACAAGCTACCATCATGTTCCAATGAACCCAGATGATGTGTGGAAGACAACTTTTAAGACCAAATTTGATCTTTCTGAATGGAAATTCATTCCCTCTGGCCTGACTAATGCACCAACCACGTTCATGTGGCTCATCAATGATATCTTCAGAAACAATTTGGATCGCATTGTGGTCATCTACTTAGATAACATTCTAATCTTCAGTAAGACATGGGACACCCACATGCAGCATGTCTGCCAAGTTCTCCAAATACTCAGAGAGCACGAGTTATAAGTCAAGGAAAAAATGTCTTATTTTGGCCAAATTTCAGTTCCTTATCTCGGCTTCGTGGTAGACTCAAAATTTATTCAACTGGATTTGGCTTGCATCCAAGCCTTAAAGAAATGGCCACAGCCTTCTTTGGCGAGCGAGATAAAACGATTCATGTGTGGTATCAATTTATTTCGTAAGTTTATTCTGCATTTTTCTGAGATGTCTCATCCTTTTCATCAACTTTCTAATAGTCATTCCACATTTATTTGGACTAACGAAGATACCAACTACTTTGTTCATCTCAAGGCGGCACTATGCTCATCACTAGTATTGAATTTTCCAGACCTCTCTCAACCATTTGAGATTGAGTCATATGCCTCATAGTATTCCATTGGTGTCATTCTTAAAGAGGGAGGCCAACCCATTTCTTATCCCTCATAAACTCTTTCTGAAGCTAAGCGAAATTATAGTACTTATGACAAAGAATTTTATAGCTTGGTCCAATCTCTCAAGCAATGGGGCCATTATTTTCTGGTCAAAGAGACTATTCTACATATAGACCATCATCCAATGATTTTCATTAATTCACAGTCTAAGATTCAGAAGAAAATACATCTTAAATGGGCATCCTACATTCAACAATTTCATTTGGTAATCTGATATAAGAAGGGAACTTCTAATATAATGGTTGATTTACTCAGCAGGCCACCAACTCCAGTTCTCCCAATTTTAGAGGTGTGTTGTTCTAATTATGATACATGGAAAGATCAGTATGCTACTCACCAGGTCTTTCAAATATTTGGGTTTCCTTACACAATCCCACAGTTTTCAATTAGAATCCATTCTTCTACTACACCATCTGGGATGGATGTCTATACAAATTGAACTTGCTTTGTGTTCCACACTGAGACGATCTTCTCTTTCTCATTAAAGAAGCTCATGCATCAACCTATGGTGGCCACTTTGGTACCAAAAAGACTCTCCAACATCTACAACGCCATTTCTATTGGTCTTTTATGTAACCCCAAGTTGAGAAATTCATCAGAGCTTGTGCATTCGGTTCCCAATCGTATCGATCCAATAGAAATCATGGCTTATACCAACCACTGCATGTGCCTTCTCAGCCCTGGGAGTCAATCTCTATGGATTTATTAAGCGGAATACCCACAACCGAAAAGAAACATGATGCAATATGGGTAGTGGTATGTTGTTTTATAAAAATGGATCTTTTCATTCCATGCAAAAAGACTACTACAACAACACAAACAATGGAGTTGTATTTCCAACATGTATGGCCACATTTTGGCCTACCAAGAAACATCATTTCAGATACAGACTCATGCTTCCTCAACACATTTTGGAATACCATATGGTCACTATTGGGGTGTCAACTAAAGTTCTCTACCGCCTTCCATCCTCAAATGGATTGCCAAACAAAGGTATTAAACCGAGTATTGGTAGATTATATCCAAACTCATTTTGGGCACAACAAACAGTGGGACAACTACTTACATATTTTACACCGTAGCTACAATAAGGCCACCCACTCTTCTACTGGGTTCTCCCTATTTTAAGTATGTTTAGGCTTCCAACCAACATCACGAGTTGATATTCCCATCACTTTGTATCCCCAAGGTATTGGGCATCAACAACAAGAACAACACTCAACCCATCGGTTTCTTCAACAATATGAACAATGACACATTGTCGTAACAACAAAACTAAAAGAAACTCAAGATAGTGCAAATAAAAGGCATGAAAAACAAAGGACCTCCATGTCCTTTCAGCCTTGAGATAGAGTCTGGTTACATTTGGATAAGAAACGCTTCAGAGGCTAGCATCATAAACTTCTTCCAATCAGATATGGCCCTTATAACATTCTAGAAAACATTGGGGAGAATGCATATTGACTGGATCTTCCCCCTTAGCTTGGGATACACAATGTCATCAATGTAAACCATCTAAAGTTGTTTGAGCCTCCCCTCTTGGAGGAACGAGTTACAATTACACACCTAGTGGACAATATCCCAGACTTCCAACTCCCCTTGTCCAAAGACACACCAAGGAAAAAATCCATCTCAAGAAAAGTGGATGGCATATGAAGTGGTGCACCATATCTTTCCTCATCTTCTCATGGAAGTCAAGATGCTTCCAGATCTAAACAGGGAGGAATTGGGCCACCAAGGGGAAAGTCAACCTAGGGCGCACATGTTAACCTAGGCTATATTGTATTTCATTGTGTTAGAGAACATACTATGTAAATAAGTCTGTCCCTTATTATAAAAGGTGAAACTATCTCTAATACAAGCATATTTTCATTTTCCAAACCTATCTTCTTTGTTTTCTCTCATTGTTTGATAGTTGCTTTGTTTCTTTTTTTTTTTTTTATCTGGGGTGTGCTCAGAAAAGCCAGTGCACCTTTCTCAATGGCTTTGCATTTGTGAATGATTCCACCTCTGATATTTAGCCTATCCCTTCATATATTAAATATCTTAGGTAGAATTCCTCTCACTGCAAGTTACAGAAGGCAAAAAGGAGGGGCACACCATATGGGTTTTGTGGCCTTGCTGGGTTTTTCTTTTCAACTGTCGGGAATGAAAGAACTGCGCCCTCCTCAATGGCTTCACTGAGACTCTCACTTTGGTCCCAAGGAATGATACTAAGATAGTCTATTTATTTGGATAACCTCAATCCATGCTGGCATTGGTTTTCATCTATTTTTTCTTCCCCGCAATAATGAGGTGCTCCATCTCATAAATGTGCCCTTCCTATGGTTTGGGACAACTGCCAGAGTTTTTTAGATGTGAAATCTAAGGGACTAGATGTCCTTCTCAGGAATATCCCTTTTTTGTTATAGGAAATACTCCTTTATTGGAATCAGAACCATACGTTCTTTAACCCGCAAAGGGGAAAAACAAAATATTACTATATCCTAACTCCTTTATTGGAATCAGAACCATACGTTCTTTAACCCGCAAAGGGGAAAAACAAAATATTACTATATCCTAGAATTACTGAAAGGAAAAAGAAATAAGAAAAAAAGAGGAAGAGTGTGACTTATCTTTGGCCTGGAATTAATTTCAGTCATTTTCCTTTGCAAGTAAGTTCATCCATGGTATGGGAGGAGAAGGAGGATCGTCAAATATTGCTGGGTTCCCTTGTAAGAAAAGGGACCCATCATCAAAACTCGTATCCACATAATTAAATTCAAAATATAACCAGATACAAATCACATAGATCCTTTAGATTTTCAATTATGGGTCAATCCATTATGTGCTTCATGAGATATTTAATAATAGAGGACACCGCAAAGTTAATTGATGTAGAGGTAATTATATCAGGAACACATTACCACAAGAATTCAAATGAATCAATTATATAGATGTAGTAATTACCGAGACAAATTATAGGGAGTAATTACTGAAACTAGGTACAAAGAATAATCACAGAGAGTAATTACAGAAACAAATTACAAATAATAATTAAAGAGGCTCATTACAGAGACTAATTTATAGAGAGAGTAATAACAATGAAAAGGGGAAAAAATATTTAATGTTTCCTCACAGTTTAATTAGACTCCTTAACATAGGGAAATAAACAATCAAACGAATAATTACAGAGACAACGGTAGTATTTTAAAGGAGTCAGACTTATCAAACATTTCCACATAGAAAAAATAGGCACTATAATATAGTGAAACTACATGAAATGTCAAGTTTATTGCGTAGTTGTAAATACAAAAAGTGTCGAGGTTTACGGTCATGTTCAGGAAACAACAAGGGAACACGAAAACGATATTCGATGGGTGAATTAAGAAAATTCATTATCTAGTGGATTTGGGTATTGGAACTTAATCATAATTAAGAGGAGGTTGTATGAAAAGACTCAAGATTAAACTAATGCATACACAAAGCCTCCTTCCCTTACACAAAACCTCTTCTCTGTAGCTTACAAAATCCTTTATCAAGCGCATAGTCCAATAAAATACAACTAAACACAGGAGTATAACTACCTGTTGTGGGTGGTTTTAAGACCTTCATGAGTTAGGAAGGCATCAAAGGTTTTTCGGGTTATGCCTAGAGTGTAGAAGAGAGATACAGGTACCTAAAAGATATTGATATCACCCATTACTTTTTAATTGTAACTCTTGCTCAGAAAGAAAATGATTTAGACTGAATAATTCTAACAAAGGAAAACGAAAACATTCTACCCAGAATTCATTCGAAACCATTATCAATGCACATAAGACTTAACTTACCATTCAAAGCTTGTAATTTCTCTTAAAGGCATGTTTTTGCATCTATATATGCCCAGGAATTAACTCTACAGCCTAACCATGTCACAAAGAACAACGTTGTGGTGGAAAGTTTGTCGAAGAACAGGGAAAGGAGGTCAAATGTAATTAGCGTAATGGTGCCTCGATACCATCGTTCATAATGGAAGAGTGGAAAAGTATGCCCCCCCCCCCCCACTACCATGTGAAATCAGTGAAGTGGAGATCCTACATTGGTTACATCCCTAGAGCGTTAGAACCTACAGGTACATTGTAGGTAAACCGTTTATTAAGAGCCTGGTACACCTTTGATGCACTTAAATAAGAGCGCTAGAAATCACAACACAGTTTTGAATTTTGAACTACCAAGTTCATAAAGAGTCCCATATCCCCGACATTGTGGGGTGGTGGAACTTAGGGATGTCGTTATGTTATGGTGTTACATGTGTTGGGGTTAGGCTAATCTATAACACGTTTATTTTCAATGTGTGGTTCCATAGTCGCGACCCTTGGGAAAAGCATTAGGTCCACTTGGTTAGGCTTAGCATGTCTCTTGTTTAGATTATAAAACAAATTCAACATGCAATTAACCTTTATGCACTATAGAATAGCATAAAACGATATAAGTTGTCGTTAGGTTTTTATTCCTTCTAGTTTAGGATTAAACTAATATGGAGGAAAAACCTTTCTGCATTACAAGAATAGTATAAGAATGAAATGAGAATATATCATTATGGTTAGAGTAGTATTCCTCTCTTATGGATAGTTTTATTGAATTTTTTTTTAAGTTGAAATCAAAGTAATGAGTCGGGTAATGATTGGTTGAAAACATTGGTCAAATATATACTGTCATTGATGATAAGACTATAGTTTTTCCCCCTTCAAAAAAACATTTTAGTAGCAAATTTTGGGGTACATTAGAATACTATTCTATGTGTACACCTATTGTCTCATATTGTTGTTTACTTCTATTTTTAATTCCAATTTATTAATTTCATGCACTCATGTGCATTTTATCTAACATTTAGATTTTTATTAACCTTTTTTTCTATAGTTTGATTTTATCTCAATTACTTTAAATTTATTTAATACTTTAATTAGTCCCTTAATTAAAATAGACTTAGGGTTAGACTCATGTTAGGCTTCTAGATTTATACATATACATAGCTCAAGAAACTCATAACATAATAACCTGTCACGTGTCTTGCACAGTCAAGAAACTCATCAATAGAATCTTCCAATACATATACATCAAAATAAAAATAAGTCACAATACATCATCATCATCATATATAACCATAATCAGAAAAAAAATCATAATGTACCATAACTAGATCACTTGCACACGCGCGTCCTCAAAGAATAATTCAACAAAAGTTTGCTCGGTAGAAGGGGATGTTACATTGAAAATTTAAAAGAGTTTTAGGCATTTTCTCAAAATAAATGTTGTCGGCCCATCAAATGATTGAAATAAAAAAATGGTGGGGAGTATGTAAATCATTCTTTTGAAGAATACCTAGTTCGATCTAGTATTGACTGGCATCAATCAATTCCTCACACACCTCGATAGCATGGAGTTTCATTTCGATGCTTTCCATTGGATTTATGTCTTCTCTCGAAGGGACAAAAATCAACAATGTTTGTTGAAGTTACCATAACTTCCATTTCGAATGTCTAATTTTGATCTGACATATGGCATTGTAGAGAAGACATATAAGATAACTACAAAAAGAAATTTTCAGATCCAGAGGGGCCGAAAGTTTGGAGATAAATAGAAGAAAGATCTTCTAGCAAAACCACCTTGAAATCAGTGTTTAAAAGTGATACTTGGTCAACATGCCACCAAAAAAGGGAACTTCTACAACAATTTAGCCTCCAGACAATACTACTTGGAGTCTTGATGAAGGTGAATAAATGCATAGGGACATAAATGACTTACAAAAGAAGACAGTAACAAAATATGAACTACAAGGGATGATGGATTAAACTGAAGCTCAGTTGGTGGCAGTAAATACTAAGATGGATGGTTTAAAATGGGAGATCATGGAAGGATTGAAAATTTTTCTAACAGAGAGGACACCTAAAAGTGAAAATGCATCCCATGAAATTCATAATGAGGAAACAAGGAATATGAATCAAGAATGGAGAAACTCCAACTTTCGGTTGAAGACCAAAAAAATTCCCAATATCGATATGAGGAAGTTTGATGGCAAGGATACAATCACATGGATACTTTAGATGGATCAATTCTTTGATCTATATGGTGTTTCACATACAAAAAAGGTATGAATTTCCTCTTTATGTTTAGAACCCAATCCATTTGTTTGGTATCGATGGATTTGTTCTCGCAAATCACTCGTCTCTTGGACAACTTTCATAGAATAAATGATAGGACACTATGATAATACAAGGAGAAATATCTTATTTAGCCAATTGATAAATCTCAAGAAAAAGGGTTCAGTTGCAGAGAACATTGACAACTTCCAAAGATTGAATATAAAGGTAATGTATATTTGTGATGGGCACCTAATTGATGCATTCATAGGAACTTTAAAGGATAAAATTCAACATGAGGTTCGCCTTTGGGAACCCAAAGCATTGGAGAATGCATTTAGGGTGGCAAGAAATGTTGAAAGTAAAAATATGGCTATGTCTACTACAAGGACCACTCCTAAGATATATCGAGAGAATAATGTTCCTTCTTCTAAAACACCTCAACCTACAAGTTTGACACCTCAACAATTGAAGGAAATAAAAACAAAAGGTTTATGCTTTAATTGTGATAGAAAGTACAATAAAGGACATAAGTGTGGTGAGAATAAATTAATCTACATAGATTGTGAAGAGGAAGAAGAACAAGAACAAGAACAAGAACCATCTCAAGATGAAAACGTAGAAGAGATCTATTGTGAAGAGTTAACTCCCATGATATCATGTCATGCATTGGTTGGACTTAACACTCCTCAAACCCTCAAGATCGAATGATATATAAAAAATAAAAAGGTAATAGTCCTAATTGAATCTGGTAGTACTCATAATTGCATTCACTATAAATTAGCCAAAGCTATCAATTTATTTATATATCCAACGCCAGAGTTTCAAGTAATGATTGCAGATGGAGGAACGATCAATTTCTCAAAAAAATGCAATAAGATCAATATTACTATGGGGGAATATGTAATGAATAGTCCAATTATTTCTATACCCATGACTGGTGTTGATGTCATACTAAGAGTCCAATGGTTACAATCATTAGTAACAATGGCCTTTAGTTTTCAATAAATTTTCATGAAATTTTCATTGGAAGGAAAAGAAATTGAGTTAAGGGGTATCATATGGAAACCCAATTGGGTGATAAGCACTAATGACATGGAAAAATTATTGAAAAAGGGGCATTAGGGTGTAATTGTACAACTATGCTCACTAGATGTTCAAACAACTAAGCCATCAATTCACATAGATCTCCAAGGGACCATTGATAATAATTCCAAAGTATTTGAAGATACCCCCAAAGGTCTTGCACCCACTAGAAATAATGATCATGTTATTCTCCTAATTCCTGGGAGTGTTGCTCCTAACATCAAGACTTACAGATACCCTTATTCCCAGAAGAGTGAATTTGAGCGTATGGTTGAAGAAATGTTAGAGGATGACATTATTAGACCTAGCCAAAGCTCTTTCTCTGCATCACTGGTAATGGTATTCAAGAAAGAGGGCTCATGCTGTATTAATATATATTATAGAGAGCTCAATAAGATCACTATTAAATATAAGTTTTTCATTCCCATCATTGATGAATTGTTAGATCAAATACATGGAGCAATCTATTTCAAAAATTTGAATCTGCATTCAGGGTATCACCAGATTAGAATGAAGGAAGCAGATATCCCAAAAAAAACATTCCAAACTCATGAAGGCCATTATGAATTTTTGTTCATGCCTTTGGGCCTTACGAATGCACCTTCCACATTCCAAGGGTTGATGAATTCCATTTTCAGACCCTTCCTTCAAAAATTTGTGTTATTATTTTTTGATGATGTACTAATTTATAACAAGTCTTGGGAGGATCACGTGTGACATGTTCACAAGGAGCTATAGCTACTAAAGGAGAAACAACTATATGCCAAACCATCTAAATGTTTCTTTTGGGTGAATGAGGTAGGGTATTTGGGTCATCTTGTATCTCATGAAGGTGTCAATGTAGACCCTAACAATATTAATGCCATGATTGACTAACCGTTTCCCAAAACGTTGAAGAATCTTAGAGAATTTTTAGGTTTGACAGGTTACTACCACAAGTTTGTTCGGAGCTATGGAAGAATAGAAACACCTTTAACAACATTAACTAAGAAGGATGAATTTTCATTGACTCCAGAGGCAACTCAAGATTTTGAACAACTTAAAGAGGTGGTGTGCAAAGCTCCTGTATTGACTAAACCAAACTTCACAAAAACCTTTATTGTGGAATGTGATGCCTCGAGAAATGGCATTGGTGCTATTATAATGCAAGAAGGAAGGACCCTTTCTTTTGAAATTTGACCACTCAAGGGAAAAGACTTAGAAAAAAACATTTATTATAAGAAAATTATGGAAATACTACATGCATTGAATAAATGGTTCCCTTACCTAATAAGTAGGCACTTCAAGGTAAAACAAAATGATGATAGTCTTAAATACTTCTTGGAGCAAAGGCTATCTTCAGAAGAACAAAACCAAATTGTGACCAAGATGTTGGGTTATGATTTTGAAATCATCTATAAAAAAGGGATGCAAAATGTTGTGGGAGATGCACTCTCAAGAAGAGATGAAGATGTTGATGCCTTTCTATGTGTTATCTTGATCATCCAAACTGATTGGATAATATAAGCGAGGGATGAATGGAAGAATGACGAAAACGTGTGGACTCTCACTCAAAGGTTGCAACAGTATTCCAGTGCATCAGATACATTTACATGGAAAAATGATTCACTATGGTACAAAGATCACTTATATTTATGTAATAAATCTCAACTCAAACAAAAGGTACTATTATAATTGCACACCTCTCCAATAGGAGGGCACTAGATATTTTTGAAAACCTACCATAGGGTCAAGAAGGATTTTTTTTGGGATGGACTTAAAACTAATGTTCAAATGTTTGTGGAAGAATGTTGGGTTTTCCATTAAACTAAGGTGGAAACAATTAAGACCTCAGGTATTTTACAACCATTATCCATCCGAGGTCAGTGTTGGGAGGAGGTTTCCATGGATTTCATCACAAGGTTACCGAAGTCTAAATGAAAGAGTGTCATCATGGTGATTGTTAATAGAATGACCAAGTACACACACTTTTGTGCATGCTGTCATCCTTTCAAAGCCAGTACAGTTGCCACCGCATTCATGGAGACATTTCAAAATCTACATGGAATCCCAAAGATTATTGGAAGTAATAGAGATCCCATCTTCACTGGACATTTTTTGCAAAATAATTTTCTTGTTTGGGTACTCAATCGGCTCATAGATCTATGATGCAGGAGAATTACAAGCACGCACAAAGCGAAGGATAGATGGATATGCACCAATGCACATCTTGAAGATATTTTGAATTTCCAAAGGATGACACATTAATGTAATATCTAGAGAGACATAAGTGCTCTTAATTATTTTGGGGATTGTAACATAGATCTTGAGCATTTATCTCATCTGTTGGTTGTAGACAATTAATGTAATGAATGTAAAGTAGTTGTAGATTTAATTCGATTAGATAGCTTGAGGTTGTAGGAGGGAAAACTCAAGAAAGCTCCCTGGTATGTATTGTATTGTATCATTATTCTCAATTTGTAAGAGTAGAGTTCTAGAGAAGGAGAGTAGAGGAGAACAAAGACTGCAGATGTTGTATACACAGATAGTTGTTTCTATAGAACCCATCTACATAAGAACTTGAGTTAGTATAAGAATGATTTGACTTAATTTCATGGTGTTGTTATGAATAGTATTTGCATCTATTGAATGGTATGTTTATAGTTTTCTTATATGCTCTGCTATGCATTTGTTTTAATGCTTTGTGTGTATGATTCGATGATGAATGTATGAAGTATATGAGAGGGAGAGTATGAGTTTAAACTATTTCACTTCCTGAGAATTATTGCAAGGAGTGCAGTGAAGTTCCACAAGGAGTGCATTGACGAGAGTCTATGTTTTACCTCAGAAAAGCCCAGGAGGGATACCATTGTTTTCATACTAGCAGAAGTGCGAGTATAGCACAGAGTCGTGCAAGGTGTGCACAGGCATCTTGAAGTCTTAGACTTTTGCAACCAGATAAGTGGTTGAAGAACTATTGTTGCAAGGAGTGGGCAGAGTTGGAAGATTTCAGATAATCATAGATTATCATGAAGGCCGCAAGGATTGTGTGCAGGAATCCCTTGGAATTTTTGAGTTTGCAGCAAGAATCAAGCTCATGAGGGATAGAGTATTGGAAAGTCTGTAGGGAAGACACGGGTTGAAGTAACCTCACAGAAGCCAAGCTTAGGAGGAAGGATGCCAAGTGATTTGGTCAGGAATATTTGAGAACTTGATTGGACAGTCGAGTTTCTCAGAGGGAGAAGCATTGATTTTTCGTGGACTGTGGGATCCATTGGACCGAAAGAGAGGATAAGGTTGAGTGTCTTTCAACATTCACAAGATTAGGAGAGATAACAATCGTTATATTTGGATCAACAAGAGTCATTGATTGGAGATTGGAGTTTCATAATTTTGGAAGCCAGAAGTGTGGAGGAAGTTGATTTTGGGAACCCCTGATACACGAAGTCCCGACGCGATCTGGAATGTCATATCTCAAGAGGTTCAGGACTGTTGATCCATAGCAAGGAATTCATGGTTTCAGACTTTGGGAAAAAGGACAAGAGTCACATCGAGAAATCATGAGTCCTGAAATCCCAATGCACTCGGATGAGAGGCCCCAGGACTTGACTAGAGGTCATACATCGGAAGCACAAGGGAGGAGCTAAATACCTGTTATCCCTTTTCGGCATTTTAGGAATCGAAGAAATCGGGGGGACTCACAATATAAATTGCAAAGTTGAGAAATCCAAAAACACCTTTTCGGGTAAAGACAATGGTCACGGTGGTTGGTCATGTGGAGTGGAGGTTTGCTCCTAGTGCTTGTTCACGCAGGCGTAACTCCTAAGAAAGACCTATGGTATTATATGCATTGGAGGTTCTAGTGGGAACTGAAGATCCATTTCATCTCATGGAATAGGAATATCCAAAGACCGGGAGGTCACTCCGACTCTACTGAGGTAGGGGTGCTACGTCAGGTGGTATCAAAGATTACAATCATTGTTTTCTGTAAGAAAGAGAGGAAAAAAGGAAAGTTGTGATTTTAATTCTGTGTGGAACAGATTGAAATAATGTTGCCAAGGAAACATCAAGATAGACCCATGCCCAATCCATTCATGGAAAAGGAAATGAGAGAGCTTCATGCTTGATTGGATGTTATGGAAACAACACAGAGACAAACACCGAATACTGGAGATATCAGTGAGGCCAAAAGAGAAAATGAAGCTGGAGCCAAAGAAGAAGTTGTAGCCAAAGATGCTAAAAAAGAATGTCTATTCAAATATGTTCCAAGAATAGGGGCAAGAAAAAAAATGGGCATCCCGATGTATGAAGGAAACTTAGATGTTGAGGAGTTGCTAGATTGGTTTAGAGATATGGATAAATACTTCAACTATGAGGATATTGAAGAATATAAGAAAGTAAAACATGTTGTCACTAAACTGAAAGGGCATGTAGAACTGTGTTGGGATCAATGACAGACAGACAGTTGTTGCTAAGGAAAACAAAGAATCAAAATATGGGATAGGATGGTCACCAAGATGAAAGCCAAATTTATACCTAGAGATTACAAATTGATCTATTTTGAAGAATGAAGAATTTGAGACAGAAAGGGATGGTAGTCAAGGAATACACTGAAGAATTTTACAAACTCAATATCTGAGATGGTCATCGCGAGAGTGATGATGAAAAAGTCACCAGATACATGAATGGCTTGAGATATGAAATTCAAGACGAGATGAGCATGGTAACAATCAGGAATGTGGAAGATTCTCATCAGATTGCTTCAAAGGAAGAAGTGAAACTGGCCCGAAAGCAAGGTCAAAGGGGTAGAGGTAGAAGTACGAGCAAAGGAAAAGCAATTTCCCAGCACAGAGTATAGAATCCCAGGGATAAAGAAAAGAAACCTCACAATCACCCAGAAAGGGGAGGAATCTCACAAGGAGGACAGTATGACGATAGGAACACTTTTCCTCAAGCCATAGGAAGAGGAAGAGGAAAAGGAGGTGAAATAAAGTGTTTTGTATATGGAAAGATCAGACACAATTATTTTGAATGTCCCGATAGAAAAAGAGATGGAGGAGGCGAATCTCACATTTCAGAAGTGCAAAGGTGAAATGTTGAGGCACAAGATGCAGAAGGTGGAGGATCCTTAATGATGAGGAAAATTCTCTTGAAACCAAAGAAAGAGATGGAGAATCCAGTCCAAAGGAATAGTTTGTTCAGAACTTCTTGCAAGACCAAGGATAGGGTATGAAAGGTAATTGTTCATAGTGGAAGAACAAATAATCTAGTATCCACATAAATGGTGGAGAAGCTGGAATTGGAAATAGTTGCACATCCGAGCCCATACAAGGTTTTGTGGCTACAACAAGGACATCGGGTAACTGTCACTATCCAATGTTTAGTTGAATTTAAGATAGGGGAATACAGGGATGATATCTTATGTGATGGTATTCCCATGGATGTTTTTCATATTTTGTTGGGGAGACCATGGAAATATGATAGGAATGCTATTCGTGATGGAAGAAAGAACACATACACCTTGAAGAAGAATGGTAGGACACATATGTTGCTGCCAATTGAGGACAAGAAGGTGAAAGAAGAAACAAGCAATACTATACTTCTCATGAGTGGGAAGGAAATTTTGGATGAATTCAAGAAAGACAAAGAAATGCAGTTCACTGTGGTGAGAAAACCTAGAGTCATCTTGACCAGTACCTCAATACATGATCTACCTGAGCAGATTCAGGAAATGATGGAGAATTTTTTTGAAATAGTGGTGGATGATTTACCTTGTTCGTTGTCATCCATTAGAAGTATAAGCCATCACATTGACCTTATACCAGGAGTGAGTTTACCAAACAAGGCAGTGTACAAATTGATGTCGCAGGAGAATGAAGAAGTTAAGAAGCAAGTCCCGGATTTGATGGACAAAGGGTTGATTAGAGAAAGCATGAGTCGATGCGTTGTACCAACAATGTTAAGTCTGAAGGAGGATGGTGGATGGAGAATGTGTACAAACTCGAGGGATATAAATAAAATACCGATCAGGTATAGATTTCTTTTACCCAGGATGTATGACTTGATGGATTGCTTGTGTGGAGAAAAGTTTAAAAAAAAAAATGATTTGAAAAGAGGATATCATCAAATTAGAATGAGGGAAGGTGATGAATGGAAGACAACATTCAAGATGAGTGAAGGGATGTATGAATGGATTTTCATTCCATTTGTTTTGATGAATGCACCAAGTACTTTCATGAGATTGATGAATGACGTATTGAATGATTTCATTGGGAAGTTTGTAATTGCGTATCTTGATGATATATTGATCTTCAGTAATATTGAGGAAGAACATTTGAGACACTTAACTCTAGTAATGAGGAGTTTGTAGCGATATAATTTGTTGATAAATCTAAAGAAGTCGTCTTTCATGAAGATGAAACTCATTTATTTTGGGTTTGTCATCTCTCCGAACGAGTTGAAGATGAATCTTGAGAAGGTAAAAGCAATCAAAGAATGGTCTTCACCATGGATTAACCAATTTTTACAGGAAGTTCATCAGAAAGTTTAATGGAATTTTTGCACCAATGATGGACAAAGTCAAGAAAGGACATAAATCTTTTCATTAGACAGAGGAAGCAGAGAAAAGTTTCAAGTTGTTAAAGGAGAATATAACTGGACAACCAGTCCTATTTCTTCCATATTTCATAAGGCATTTCAAGTGAGATGTGACGCAAGTGGATTTGCGATTGGATCAGTCTTAATTGAAGACAATAGACCAGTTGCATACTTCAGTGAGAAGATGAACGGTGCCAAGAGGAATTATTCCACGTATGATAAAGAGTTTTATGTAGTCATACAAGCATTGAAGAAATTGAGGCACTACCTGGTTCTGAAAGAGTTCATTTTGTATAGCAACGACCAAGACTTACAGTTTATAACCATACAGGAAAAACTAACCAGAAACATGCAAAATGGGTTGAATTTATGCAGAACTTTACTTTTGTTATTAAACACATTTTTGGAAATGCTAACAAGGTTGTTGATGCATTGAGCAAGAAATGTTTGATTCTGCAAGAGTTTCGTGTGAAGACCTTAGGTTTTGATAGCCTTAATGACATGTACAAAGATGATTCATATTTCAAGGATGCTTATGAAGCATGTGAGAATCCTATTCTGAGAGACAAAAGCCAATGGATTGAATACTTGATCTAGGATGGATTCCTATTCAAAGGAAATCAGTTGTGTATCCCAAAGATTTCTATGAGAGAGAATCTTCTGAAGGAAATGCATAGTGGAGGATTGGATGGACATTTTGGCCATGAAAAAACATTTGTGCAACTAAACAGTTTGTATTATTGGCCATGGATGAGGAAAAATGTCAATAAATTTTTCAACCGATGTAGAATTTGCCAGCACACAAAGGGGAAAAGATAGAATACAAGATTACATCAACCATTGCAAGTACCAGAGAGGATATGGGACGTAGTAAGAATGGATTTTGTGTTTGGACTTCCAAGGACACAAAGAGTTTGTGATTCCATATTCTTGGTAGTCGACAGATTCTCAAAAATGGCACATTTTATTCCATGTCAGAAAACTAGTGATGCGACACACATTGCAAATCTATTCTTCAAAGAAGTTGTTCGACTTCATGGTCTACCCAAGAGTATTGTTTCAGAATGAGATACCAAATTTGTTGGTCATTTCTAGAGGACACTATGGAAAAATATGGGGACAAATTCATCTTTTATCTCAGCATATCACCCTCAGACTGATGGACAGATTGAGGTAGTAAATCGAATCTTGGGAGACTTGTTGAGGAGTTTAGTAGCTAAAAATAATAGCTAGTGGGATCAAATTCTACCGCAAGATAAATTTTCATATAATGAATTGCGTAATAGAAGAACAAGACAAAGCCCAATTCAAATAATGTATGGAATTCATCCAAGAGGAGTATTTGAGTTGAGAGACTTAGAGCAGAATGAGTTCAGGAGTGCTGGAGAGAAATATTTTGTAGCAGAGATGCAGGAGCTCCACAGTAAGATTAAAGAGTGGTTACAGATTTCCAACCAGGAGTACAAGCATAGAGAATATCAACACAGAAGAGAGATTCAGTTTGAAGTGGGAGATTTAGTATTAACACATCTAAGAAAATAAAGGTTCCCAAGAGGAACATATAATAATATGAAGATAAAAAAGATAGGGTCATGTAAGATTCTGAGAAAGGTTGAGGAAAACGCTTATGAGATAGAATTTCCATATGATGTGGGCATATCACCCATATTTAGCGTAGCATATCTGTATCCTTATAGAGCATATGAATCAGACGGGGGAGAGAATCAGAGAGAAGTTCATTGGGTCAAATAGATTCCAGTAGATGAAAAAACGCAAATGGAAAAGATCATTGATCACAGAGATGGTAAGAAGACTCGGAGAAATACATATTTTGAATATTTGATAAAGTGGAAGGGACACCCCATTGAGGATGTCATTTGGAAAAGAGAAATAGATATCCAGAAACATGGAGAGACAATGCATGAGCTCATGAACAGGAGTCCATGAATTTTTTAGCTAGAGGAGTATGATGCAAGAACATTGCAAGAATGCGCAAAGCAGAGGACAACTAGACATGCACCAATGCACATCTTGAAGATATTTTGAATTTCAAAAGGATGGCACATTAATGTAATATCTGGAGAGACATAAGTTCTCTTAAATGTTTTGGCGATTGTAACACAGATCTTGAGCATTTCTCTCATTTGACGGTTGTAGACAATTAATGTAATGAATGTAAAGTAGTTGTAGGATTTAATTCGATTAGATAGCTTGAGGTTGTAAGAGGGAAAACTTGAGAAATATCCATCGTATGTATTGTATTGTATCATTATTCTAAATTTGTTAGAGTAGAGTTGTAGAGAAGGAGATCATAGGAGAATAGAGACTGTAGAAGTTGTATAAGCAAATAGTTGTTTCTATAGAACCCAGGTACAAAAGCACTTGAGTTAATATAAGAATTCTTTGACTTAATTTCATGGTGTTGTTATGAATATTGTTTGGATATATTGAATGATATGTTTACATTTTTCTTATATGCTCTGTTATGCATTTGTTTCAATGCTTTGTGTGTATGATTTCATGATGAATGTATGAAGTCTGTGAGAGGGAGAGTATGAGTTTCAATTGTTTCTCTTCCTGAGAATTCCTACAAGAAATGTAGTGAAGGTCTGGAAGGAGTGCATTGACGAGAGTCTCAGTTTTAGCTCAGAAAAGCTCAGGAGGGGTACCATTGTTCTCATACCAAAAGAAGTGTGAGTATAGCACATATCCGTGCAATTTGTGCACAGGCAGGTTGAATTCTTAGAATTTTCAAACCAGATGAGTGGTTGAAGAACTATTGTCACAAGGAGTGTGCAGAGTTGGAATATTTCAGATAATCATAGATTATTGTGAAGGCTGCTAGGAGTGTGTGCAGGAATCCCCTGGAATATTTGAGCTTGCAGCAAGAATCAAGCTTAGGAGGGATAGAGTATTGGAAAGTCTAGAGGGAATATGAGGGTTGGAGTCACCTCGTAGAAACAAAGATCAAGAGGAATGACGCCAAGTGATTTGGTCAGGAATATTTGATAACTTGAACGGACAATTGAGTTTCTCAGAGGGAGAAGCGTCGATTTTTCGTGGACCGTTAGATCTAGTGGATCAACAGAGAGGATAAAGCTGAGTGTCTTTCAACATTCAAAAGCTAGAGATAACATCCGTTAGATCTGGATCACCGAGATCCATTGATTGGACATTGTAGTTTTGACATTTCGGAAGCCCGAATTGTGGAGGAAGTTGTTTTCAGGAATCCTCGATATGCGAAGTCTTGATGCAATCTGGAATATCAGATCTCAGAAGGTTCAGGACCATTGATCCGTAGCAAATAAGTCATGAGTTTGGACTTCGGGAAAAAGGAGAAGAGTCACATGGAGAACTCATGAGTCGTGAAATCCTGATGCTCTTAGAGGAGAGGCCCCGGGACTTAACTCGAGGTCATACGTCGAAAGCATAAGGGAGGATATAAATACCTGTTATCCCTTTTCAAGGTTTCAGGAATTGAAGGATTTGGGGGGACTCACAATAGAAATCATGAAGTCACGAAATCTGAAAACACATTTTCGGGTTAAGATAGTGGTCACACCGGTTGGTCACGTGGAGTGGAGGTTCACGCCTAGTGTTTTTTCATGCAGGTGTAACTCCTAAGAAGGACCTATGGTATTATATGCATTGAAGGTTCCAGTGGAGGCTAAAGAGCCATTTCAGCTCAGGGAATAGGAAGATCCAAAGACCAGGAGGTCACACAAACTCTGCTGAGGTAGGGGTGTTGCATCAATCATCCTATCATCCTCAATGTGATGGAAAAACCAAGATAGTGAACAAATGTGTGGAAGGATACCTTTGTTGCTTTATCTCCAATAAACAAACACAATGGTTCAAATGGTTACCCTTGGAAAAATCGTGGTATAACACTTCCTTTCATTCTGCAACAAAAATGACACCATTTATGGCACTCTATGGATACCACCCACCTTCCATAACTTCCTCTCTAAAAGAAAAATCTAAGGTTCAAGTACTGGAAGATCACATTGAGAATCAACAACAAGTTCTCCAACTCTTAAAGGAAAACCTAACGATGGCACAAAATCATATGAAACAACAATAAAATCAATATCATAGTGAACAAAGTTTTGAAGTAGCGGATTGGGTATTTTTAAGACTACAACCATACACACAGATGTCCCTCAAGCAAGATAAGAAGGCTAATAAATTATCACCAAAGTATCATGGCCCTTATAAGGTTTTGCAAATTATTGGTACTATGGCATACAAATTTGAGTTTCCTGCATCTTCACGAGTATAACCAATTTTCCATGTTTCATGCTTAAATAAGGTTATAGGTGACAAGATCCCAATTCAAACTATATTGCGAGAACATGAGGAGGAAGGAAAAGTCATGTTGGAGCCTGAATCTATCACTGGCACAAGAATTCACCAATTGAGGAATATATCTATTTAGAAGTATCTCATTAAGTGGAGGAAAATACGTGTTGAATATTCCACTTGGGAAGATGAGACTTTTATACAAAAGAATACAAAATTACTCAATGATTGTGGAAAACACTTGTCTAAAGGGAGGCACATGTTAATCCCTAAATAGTGGCTTATTACCCCTTAATTGAGGCTATTACATTAGTAATGTTATTTTATTTATGTCGTCTTGGATCCATTAGTTGTAATTGTACCTCCTAGTCTCCTATGTATACCAAGGAGACCTTTTCCTTTGGAATCATATTGTATTTGGAAATTTATGTGGTGTATAAGGAGTTTTCCCCTCAAAGAGGTTTATTATCTGAAATTCTTTCTTCTTCAAGGCGTTGGGTACTTATTCTCATCTTTTTTTATGCTATTTTCATATTTGGTTCCTAACAATAGTATGTTTGTCAACTACTGAACCAGAATGTTGTGGCACCATTCAGGAAGGTATTGAATCAATATGGATTCAACAACTTTTTGGAGATCTTGGTATTCATGTTCAAACCTCGATTATAATCTATTGTGATAACCAGAGTTTCATATAAGTTGCTAACAATATTGTTTCCCACAAAAAGATGATTCATGTAGAGCTCCATGTTCACTATTTGAGACAGTTGGTTCATTAGAATGTTGTCTCCCTTGAATATTGAAAAATAGAAGATCAATATGTTGATATCTTCACCAAACCTTTAACTGAATTTATATTTATCAAGCTTCTCACAATGGTTGGTCTTTAGGAATCTGCAATTACGGGAAGTGTTCTAGTGATGTAATTTCACCTCCTGAAACTCCATAGGTTTTTGTTGATGAGGGGGTGTTCGAACATGAATAATTAGTGGTTCATCACACATCTCCCAGCTTCATTTGGTTAAGAGTTCGACCTAGGTACAGTTGGTCGGGTGATTGACCAACACACCCCACGAATTCATCCAATAGCCGACATGATTCTTGGTCGGACAATCGAACAATAATTGAATATATTTAGGTGACCAACCCAAGTTCGATGCATAGATGATCGATCGAATCCTATTGAGCCGACTCAACATAGTCGATTTTATGGTGTCAACTCTAATTGTTCACAATTACATGTGGACAAGATCTTTCAGATTCTATGGATATCATTTAGATCTCGAGGCTACAAAAAGAGACACCTTGGGTTATTATCAATCATGGAAATTGATATTGTGTAACAGATGATGCAGATATAGAAGTACAACATGCAATGTGATGCTCTGATGACAATACTCTCTTCTTATGTGTTGTAATGGCTTCTTTAGACACCACCCTCTATATTTGAAATTTGTGTTCCTCTTCAATTATTTGCAATACTTTGTCACATGTTTCATGTTGTTTTCCATCGTATTCCCCAAGACATCAAACCAATTAGGTCTCCAATTTGGAAATATGGATTTGATACCTTAGATGAAAATACTTCATGTTTTACGTATAACCTTAATTGTAATATTCCAAAATACATAATACAATGATAGAGTACATGGAATAAAATGACTAATTTCTATCTGAATATTAGTAAGAATTCTCCTAGAACATATTGAGCCTTGGGACCATAATCTCTTACATTTCACCTTATGAGAGTGTGTTTTAGTCTAAACAATGAGAAAATAAGAATGGGTTTTGAGGTAGACCCAATGCAAGCTTGATATATAGATATATATATTTCGTAAAACATCTATGAGATCATAGATCTAAGGCACAAAGAGTTACAACTTGAGGTGGATCATATTTTTAGGTCTTCAAATAGATATTGAGATATATAAACTCCTTCCTCATCAAATGCATGACCATGTATTATACTAAAGAGAGGGGTAAAAGTAGTATAACACCAAGAAGCACTTGAACTCAAAGTTATTTTACTACAGTGGCATTATCCATATATTGGGATATCAATGCATTTTTTTTTGTTATTTTTGTGGTCTTATAGCTTATAAGAATTTTGTCCCATCTCTGTACTAAGGGTAGAAATAAAACTGGCATAAAAAATGCTAAAAAAATGAATACTGTGATATGTAGTAAAAATATATGGGGTTTTTAAATTGTATAGATGTATTGGGAGGGTGTTTAAGAAAATAATTTTGGGGGTAATCTAGTGAAATTAGAAATATTCTTTAAAATCCAATGAAGAGATACCCTGTGTCATAGGTTCACTTAGTGAATCTTCTATGTGAGGAACATATGAGGTTTGAGAAAACAACTCTTAATAGTAGAAATCAAGAGAGAAAGTGTGTGACATTCATTGCAATATTACATATGTCATTAAAAATTGTTACTTTATTAGTGTTAGTTTTAATCATCATGTACCAAGGAGGCCTTTTCATTTGGAATCATATTGTATTAGGAAATTTATGTGGTGTATAAGGAGTTTTACCCTCAAAGAGTTTTATTATCTAAAATTCTTTCCTTTTCAAGGCGTTGGGTACTTATTCTCAGTTTTTTTTATGCTATTTTGATATTTGGTTCCTAACAATAGTATGTTTGTCAACTACCAAAGCAGAATGTTGTGGCACCATTCAGGAAGGTACTGAAGCAATATGGATTGAACAACTTTTTGGAGATCTTGGTATTCATGTTCAAACCTCGATTATAATCTATTGTGATAACCATAATTTCATATAAGTTGCTAACAATATTGTTTCCCACAATAAGATGATTCATGTAGAGCTTCATGCTCACTATTTGAGACAGTTGGTTCATTAGAATGTTGTCTCCCTTGAATATTGAAAAATAGAAGATCAATATATTGATATCTTCAACAAACCTTTAACATAATTTATATTTATCAAGCTTCTCACAATGGTTAAGCTTTAGGAAGCTGCAATTACGGGGGGTGTTCTATATATGTAATTTCACCTCTTGAAACTCCATAGTTTTGTGTTGATGAGGGGGTGTTCGAACATGAATAATTAATGGTTCATAACACATTTCCAAGCTTAATTTGGTTAAGAGTTCGACCTAGGTACAGTCGGTCAGGTGATCAACCAACACACCCCAGCAATCCATCCAATAGTTGACATGATTCCTGGCTGGACAATCGAACAATAATTGAAGATATTCAAGCGACCAACCCAAGTTCGATGCATAGATGATCGATCGAGTCCTATCGAGCCGACTCAACATAGTGAATTTTATGGAGTCAAATCTAATTGTTCACAATTACATGTGGACAAGATCTTTCAGATTCTATGGATATCATTTAGATCTCGAGGCTATAAAAAGAGACCTCTTGGGTCATTATCAATCATGGAAATTGATATTCTGTAATAGACGATGCATATAGATATGTACAACATGAACTGTGTTGTTCTGGTCACAATACGCTCTTCTTATGTGTTGCAATGGTTTCTTTAGACACCACCCTCTATATTTGAAATTTTTGTTCCTCTTCAATTATCTGCAATACTTTGTCACATGTTTCATGTTTTTTTCCATCACATTCCACAATACATCCAACCAATTAGGTCTCCTATTTGGAAATATGGATTTGATCCCTTAGATGAAAATACTTCATGTTTTACGTCTAACCTTAATTGTAATATTCCAAAAAACATAATACAATGATAGAGTACATGGAATAAAATGACTCATTTCTGTTTGAATATGAGTAAGAATTCTCCTAGGACATATTGAGCCTTGGGACCATAGTCTCTTACATATCACCTTATGAGAGCGTGTTTTAGTCTAAACAATGAGAAAATAAGAATGGGTTATCCGGTAGACCCAATGCAATCTTGATATATAGATAGATATATTTCTTGAAACATCTATGAGATCATAGATCTAAGGCACAACGAGTTACAACTTGAGGTGGATCATATTTTTAGGTCTACAAATAGATATCGAGATATATAAACTCCTTCCTTATCAAATGCATGACCATGTATTATACTAAAGAGAGGGGTAAAAGTAGTATAACACCAAGAAGCACTTGAACTCAAAGTTATTTTACTACAGTGGCATTATCCATATATTGGGATATCAATGCATTTATTTTTTTGTTATTTTTTTGATCTTAGAGCTTATAAGAATTTTTTCCCATCTATGTACTAAGGGTAGAAATAAAAGTGGCATAAAAAATGCTAAAAAAGTGGATACTTTGATATGTAGTAAAAATATATGGGGTTTTTCAATTGTATAGATGTATTGGGAGGGGGTTTAAGAAAATAATTTTGGGGGTAATCTAGTGAAATTAGAGATATTCTTTAAAATCCAATGAAGAGATAACCTGTGTCATAGGTTCGCTTAGTGAATATTCTATGTGAGGAACATATGAGGTTTGAGAAAACAACTCTTAATAGTAGAAATCAAGAGAGAAAGTGTGTGACATTCATTGCAATATTACATATGTCATAAAAAATTGTTACTTTATTAGTGTTAGTTTTAATCATCACGTACCAAGGAGACCTTTTCATTTGGAATCATATTGTATTTGGAAATCTATGTGGTGTATAAGGAGTTTTCCCCTCAAAGAGGTTTATTATCTGAAATTCTTTCTTTTTCAAGGCGTTGGGTACTTATTCTCATCTTTTTTTACGCCATTTTGATATTTGGTTCCTAACAATAGTATGTTTGTAAATTACCGAAGTAGAATGTTGTGACACCATTTAGGAAGGTACCGAAGCAATATGGATTCAACAAATTTTTGGAGATATTGGTATTCTTGTTCAAACCTCGATTATAAGCTATTGTGATAACTAGAGTTTCATATAAGTTGCTAACAATATTGTTTCCCACAATAAGATGATTCATGTAGAGCTCCATACTCACTATTTGAGACAGTTGGTTCATTAGAATGTTGTCTCTCTTGAATATTGAAAAATAGAAGATCAATATGTTGATATCTTCACCAAACCTTTAACTGATTTTATATTTATCAAGCTTCTCACAATGGTTGGGCTTGAAGAAGTTGCAATTACGGGGGGTGTTCTAGTAATGTAATTTCACCTCTTGAAACTCCATAGGTTTGTGTTGATGAGGGGGTGTTTGAACATGAATAATTAATGGTTCATCACACATCTCCCAGCTTCATTTGGTTAAGAGTTTGACCTAGGTATAGTCAGTCGGGTGATCAACCAACACACCCCACCAATCCATCCAATAGTTGACATGATTCTTGGTCGGACAATCGAACAATAATTGAAGATATTCAAGAGACCAACCCAAGTTCGATGCATAGACGATCGATCGAGTCCTATCGAGTCAACTCAATAGAGTGAATTTTATGGAGTCAACTCTAATTGTTCACAATTACATGTGGACAAGATCTTTCGGATTCTATGGATATCATTTAGATCTCGAGGCTATAAAAAGAGACCCCTTGGGTCATTATCAATCATGGAAATTGATATTGTGTAATATATGATGGAGATAGATATGTACAACATGCAGTGTGATGTTATGATCACAATACACTCTTCTTATGTGTTGCAATTGTTTCTTTAGACACCACCCTCTATATTTGAAATTTTTGTTCGTCTTGAATTATTTGCAATACTTTATCACATGTTTCATGTTGTTTTCGATCGTATTCCCCAAGACATCCAACCGATTAGGTATCCTATTTGGAAATATGGATTTGATCCCTTAGACGAAAATACTTCATGTTTTACATCTAACCTTAATTGTAATATTCTAAAATACATAATACAATGATAGAGTACATGGAATAAAATGAATCATTTATATCTGAATATTAGTAAGAATTCTCCTAGGACATATTGAGCCTTGGGACCATAATCTCTGACATATCACCTTATGAGAGAGTGTT
>ML787486.1:508672-555528 GCA_009831015.1 Picea engelmannii | reverse complement strand
TTTCCTAAAATGAAGTTTCTGAAATTTAGTAACTCCTAAATGTTGATTCCTTTTTGCTTTTTACCCTATGTCCCCTACTTTCCAAAATTAAGTTTCCTTTATTTCTAGTTTCTTTAATTCCATTATTTTATTCTCTCTTGTTAGTTTTATTTTTAAACCCAAAAGATAAATGCGGTTTTTAATCTTTTCAATATATATATAATTTTTTTTTTTTTTAAATTCCTAGCTTTTATACTCCCACACTTTAATAAATTTTATTTCTTCTTTATCATTTAAAAGCCAAGGGTTCACTTAATTTATTTCCCTCATTACTTTACCCCCCCTTTACTTTTAATAAGACTTTGATTAATATCTAGGAGGGTTTTAGTTTATGCCCTAGGTTTATTTTTGCAGGATCTCTTCTTAGGGCTTGTCAAATTTATCTTAGAGATGTTTTAATTTAGGTTTTGATTGAACAGGGCGACAATTTTATTAGGGGAGTCGTTTTTAAGAATTTTATCAAGCGTTAAGATCTAGGGTCATCTAGGTTGTCTCATCATCATCATCCATGCGACGTGCCCTTCAGGACGCACTACGTGCTCCAAGGGTGCCACTCGCCTTGTTTTCGTCGGCTGCGCGACGTGCCCTTCAGGATGCACCACGTTTTCCAAGGGTGCCACTCGCTGACTTGCATTTCTTTGCGCGACGTGCCCTTCAGGATGCACCACGTGCTCCAAGGGTGCCACTCGCTGACTTGACAGATTGGTAGTCTCTATAACCCCAGGAGTCAACACTCTGCCAGGTGAACTTGTGGGAGACTAAGGGCTCTAAGGAATAAGGCCCCCGCCTTATTGCGCGCCCCTTAGAATCATCGTGAGTGACTGTCGCAGTCTGCCCTCACGGCATCGTGAATCCTCTCAAACTAAGTAATCGTTAACCTACAGTTCGAGCCACAACGGGAGTGCTAGTAGGCTGTGGCAGGGCTGCTGTCCACACCTCTCCCTCAATCTCTCTGGAANTGAGTCTGGTCGGCAAGCTATCGTCAGCCTGCATCATCAACCATCATGTCAGATCATGTCAACAACATATCATAAAATCAATAGCATATCATCAAAACAAAAAAATATCAACGTAAATGAAACAACTCAAATAGCCCACTCCCTGACTCAATCCGGAGTCTAAGGGAGTTCCACCGATGCCTCTGCATCCTCAAGGTCCGAAACCCTGCACACTCAATGAAACTGAGTCAGCAACACCTGTCTACATCAAGGTAGTAAAAAAAAAACATCCTGTCATATAACTTAACGCCTCATAATCAAGGAAAAAGTTTTATCATCATAAAAATCCAGATCACTTGCGAGCAAGTGTCCTCAAAGAATAAGTTTGGTAAGTACGCCAGAGCGGGATGTTACAAGTCTAAACTATGAGAAAATAAGAATGGGTTATGCGGTAGACCCAATGCAAGCTTGATATATAGATAGATATATTTCTTAAAACATCTATGAGATCATAGATCTATGGCACAAAGAGTTACAACTTGAGGTGGATCATATCTTTAGGTCTACAAATAGATATCAAGATATATAAACTCCTTCCTCATCAAATGTGTGACCATGTATTATACTAAAGAGAGGGGTAAAAGTAGTATAACAGGAAGAAGCACTTGAACTCAAAGTTATTTTACTACAGTGGCATTATCCATATATTGGGATATCAATGCATTTTTTTTTTGTTATTTTTGTGATCTTAGAGCTTATAAGAATTTTGCCCCATCTCTGTACTAAGAGAATTTAGATCTCGAGTCTATAAAAGGAGACCCATTGGGTCATTATCAATCATGGAAATTGATATTGTGTAATAGATGATGCATATAGAGATGTACAACATGCACTTCTGGTCACAATACGCTCTTCTTATGTGTCGCAATGGTTTCTTTAGACACCACCCTCTATATTTGAAATTTTTGTTCCTCTTCAATTATCTGCAATACTTTGTCACATGTTTCATGTTTTTTTCCATCGTATTCCCCAAGACATCCAACCAATTAGGTCTCCTATCTGGAAATATGGATTTGATCCCTTAGATGAAAATACTTCATGTTTTACATCTAACCTTAATTGTAATATTCCAAAAGACATAATACAATGATAGAGTACATGGAATAAAATGACTCATTTCTATCTGAATATTATGAGAATTCTCCTAGGACATATTGAGCCTTGGGACCATAATCTCTAACATATCACCTTATGAGAACATGTTTTAGTCTAAACTATGAGAAAATAAGAATGAGTTATGTGGTAAACCTGATGCAAGCTTGATATATATATATATAGATATATTTCTTAAAACATCTATGAGATCATAGATATAAGGCACAAAGAGTTACAACTTGAGGTGGATCATATTTTTAGGTCTACCAACAGATATCGAGATATATAAACTCCTTCCTCATCAAAAGTGTGACCATGTATTATACTAAAGAGAGGGGTAAAAGTAGTATAACACCAAGAAGCACTTGAACTCAAAGTTATTTTACTATAGTGGCATTATCCATATATTGGGATATCAATGCATTTTTTTTTTGTTATTTTTGTGATCTTAGAGCTTATAAGAATTTTGTCCCATTTGTGTACTAAGGGTAGAAATAAAAGTGGCATAAAAAATGCTAAAAAATGGATACTTTGATATGTAGTAAAAATATATGGGGTTTTTAAATTGTATAGATGTATTGGGAGGGGGTTTAAGAAAATAATTTTGGGGGTAATCTAGTGAAATTAGAGATATTCTTTAAAATCCAATGAAGAGATACCCTGTGTCATAGGTTCACTTAGTGAATCTTCTATGTGAGGAACATATGAAGTTTGAGAAAACAACTCTTAATAGTAGAAATCAAGAGAGAAAGTGTGTGACATTCATTGCAATATTACATATGTCATTAAAAATTGTTACTTTATTAGTGTTAGTTTTAATCATCACGTACCAAGGAGACCTTTTCATTTGGAATCATATTACATTTGGAAATTTATGTGGTGTATAAGGAGTTTTCCCCTCAAAGAGGTTTATTATGTGAAATTCTTTCTTTTTCAAGGCGTTGGGTACTTATTCTCATCTTTTTTTATGCTATTTTGATATTTGGTTCCTAACAATAGTATGTTTGTCAACTACCGAAGCAGAATATTGTGGAACCATTCAGGAAGGTACTGAAGCAATATGGATTCAACAACTTTTTGGAGATCTTGGTATTCATGTTCAAACCTCGATTATAATCTATTGTGATAACCAAAGTTTCATATAAGTTGCTGACAATATTGTTTCCCACAATAAGATGATTCATGTAGAGCTCCATGCTCACTATTTGAGACAGTTGGTCCATTATAATGTTGTCTCCCTTGAATATTGAAAAATAGAAGATCAATATGTTGATATCTTCACCAAACCTTTAACTGAATTTATATTTATCAAGATTCTCACAATGGTTGGGCTTTAGGAAGCTACAATTACGGGGGGTGTTCTAGTGATATAATTTCACCTCCTGAAACTCCATAGGTTTATGTTGATGAGGGGTTGTTCGAACATAAATAATTAATGGTTCATCACACATCTCCCAGCTTCATTTGGTTAAGAGTTCGACCTAGGTACAGTCGGACGAGTGATCGACCAACACACACGACAAATCCATCCAATAGTCAACATGATTCTTGGTCGGGCAACCGAACAATAAAGGTCGCCAAGTTTGATGTGATGCATAGATGATCGATTGAGTCCTATTGAGCTGACTCAACATAGTGGATTTTATGGAGTCAACTATAATTGTTCACAATTACATGTGGACAAGATCTTTCGCATTCTATGGATATCATTTAGATCTCAAGGCTATAAAAAGAGACCCCTTGGGTCATTATCAATCATGGAAATTGATATTGTGTAATAGATGATGCAGATAGAGATGTACAACATGCAGTGTGATGTTCTGATCACAATACGCTCTTCTTATGTGTTGCAATGGTTTCTTTAGACACCACCCTATATATTTGACATTTTTGTTCCTCTTCAATTATATGCAATACTTTGTCACATGTTTCATGTTGTTTTCCATCGTATTCCACAATACATCCAACCAATTAGGTCTCCTATTTGGAAATACGGATTTGATCCCTTAGATGAAAATACTTCATGTTTTACATCTAACCTTAATTGTAATATTCCAAAAGACATAATACAATGATAGAATACATGGAATAAAATGACTTATATAATCTCTTACATATCACCTTATGAGAGTGTGTTTTAGTCTAAACAATGAGAAAATAAGAATAGGTTATGCAGTAGACCCAATGCAAGCTTGATATATAGATAGATAGATTTCTTAAAACATCTATGAGATCATAGATCTAAGGCACAAAGAGTTACAACTTGATGTGGATCATATTTTTAGGTCTACAAATAGATATCGAGATATATAAACTCCTTCCTCATCAAATGTGTGACCATGTATTATACTAAAGAGAGGGTTAAAAGTAGTATAACACCAAGAAGCACCTGAGCTCAAAGTTATTTTACTACAGTGGCATTATCCATATATTGGGATATCAATGCATTTTTTTTTTGTCATTTTTGTGATCTTAGAGCTTATAAGAATTTTGTCCCATATGTGTACTAAGGGTAGAAATAAAAAAATGGATACTTTGATATGTAGTAAAAATATATGGGCTTTTTAAATTGTATAGATGTATTGAGAGGGGGTTTAAGAAAATAATTTTGGGGGTGATCTAGTGAAATTAGAGGTATTCTTTAAAATCCAATGAAGAAATACCCTGTGTCATAGGTTCACTTAGTGAATCTTCTATGTGAAGAACATATGAGATTTGAGAAAACAACTCTTAATAGTAGAAATCAAGAGAGAAAGTGTGTGACATTCATTGCAATATTACATATGTCATTAAAAATTGTTACTTTATTAGTGTTAGTTTTAATCATCATGTATCTTTTGCAATGGTATTCTTGATAATAGACTCCATATTATAGATTATGCTTAGTAAATTTTAATTTAAAACATATACATTAATGATGTTCGTTTAAAATTTTGATGTGGTTCTATGTCACTAGAACCAAGCTAGATTCATCTTAGTTGTGGGTTTATCAAGCACCGAGGATGTTCAAATCCCTAGAGGGTAAGGGTAGGCATGGAAGGTCCAATAATTTTTTATTTTTTAGAGGTAAGTTTTTTCCAATTAACTAAAAATCCAATTATTAATGTTTATAAATCCAATTATATATGTTTTTTAAAATCCAAATAGTGAATCAAAATTCTACATAGCTATAACATTTGAATTCCTTAAAAATTACCCTTATTTATTTATTTATCGCGATATTAGGCAATCAGAAATTAAAATAGATCTATCAAGTTGATAGACCTCCAACAACATCATCTAACATGTGGAATTCAGATCAAGTGAATTGTTAAATAGACCTAAGTTCATATTTTGGGACTGTAGGTCACTAATAAAGTTATGGAGACGCTCAGAATCGAGCAAACCAATTTTTCACTGATGAGCACGAAACGGCACAGAGATTTAGTCGACAAACATAATTTATATGGATGGTACGTTAGAGCTTTTGAATTCTATTCCCGACAACCACCCACAAATCACAAAGCTTATTGGCTTATAGACAGTTTCCACTGAAAAAAATTTACAGAAGCATAAGCTTAGGCTTAAGACACTACTATTGCTGAGACCGGTGAGACCCACATAATACAATATCTGTTTGTGCAAGAATGTCCAGGTGCAATGTTCGTCAACGAGTGTCCAGGTGCAGTGTTTCATAAGCAGTATTACCGAAAAGCCCAGTACCGTGCAGTGTTTGCGCTCTAAAGTAATACCGTCGATGTATCTATAAAGATCATTCACTCTCATGTCTTTCTGAAAGGAATTTAAGCGTGAAGAGAAGTGCAGGAGTAATGTCAAATATCAGCAGCCATTTATCAGTATGGAAGTCAACAGATCCCTATCTGTTGATTGGAGTGGGTACCATGCTCGTTCTCATAGCCATTTCTCTGAGTATTCTGGCATGGTCGTACTTGAAGGAGTGGAGGACTGGCTATCCGGAACGTCAAGAAATTTTAGCGCATCATAATGTTGATAATGTTGCTGGTGGGAGGAATGATTAGCGCATCATAATGTCGATAATGTTGCTGGTGGGAGGAATGATGTGTACGGAATGAGAGCGATTGTGATTATGGCGGGGGATGAGAACCCTACCTGTATTGCTAAACCGATCAATATGGCTGTCCATGAAGTTTAAAATCTCAGTGACCACGTACACTGCGTTGAGCTTCTCATTCTTGTCTAGATAGTGCAGATATGTCAGGCAAGGTGAGGATTATTATAAGTTCTATGCGATAGGTTGAGTTTATATATCGATACAGGACGCAAATTGTAACTCTCTTTTCTATGTAGATAAGAGAATTTAGAGCTTAATGTGATCGACGAGGAATATATTCCACCTGTAGTTGCTGTAGCGAGAATATCAGCGTCCTTCGGCATGAAAGCTTGTTATTCGATCTGTATTGAAGTTTATATTGTTTTGACTTCCATGAATACAGTCTGAATAACCCATATAATATTACTAGCACAGCCACATAATTGTTGCTGTGGCTGATGAATGCTCAAAGGCATTTTTTATTTTCAAACAAATTCTAATTTTTTTTTAGCATATATCAGCGTCCTTCGGCATGAAAGCTTGTTATTCGATCTGTATTGAAGTTTATATTGTCTTGACTTCCATGAATACAGTCTGAATAACCCATATAATATTACTAGCACAGCCACATAACTGTTGCTGTGGCTGATGTGGCTGATGAATGCTTAAAGGCATATTTTATTTTCAAACAAATTCTAATTTTTTTTTAGCATATATCATTTACATATAAACATACCTTAAATTATATATTAAAATTACAAATAAACCCTAATTTTAGTAGAAATCCTAATTAAGGTTTTAAAATGAAATACTATTATGTTAAACTGAACTGAACTGGTAAACTGAGTACAAACTGAACTGCTAAACTGAGTACAAACCCTAATTTTAGTAGAAACCCGAATTAGGATTTTAAAATGAAATAGTATGATACAGAATTGAGATGCTAAACTGAGTGAGTATCCAGATAAGAGCATCGCTGTCTTTGCACGGTGAGTATCCAATGTATTCAGATTATTTCCTTTCAGTTGTAATTTCCATTGTTTTTTTAGGACGCATATGTATTAGATTGTTGTTAAATGTATAAACAATAGTGTATGTATTAATGTTAAATGTATAAATAATAGTGTATGTATTAATGATTGCAGTAACATAGCATGTAAGTAACATAGCATGTATGGAGATAATTTTCTTCTAATTTATAATTAGTTAAAATGTATTAATGATTGCAGTAGCATAACATGTATGGAGATAATTTCCTTCTAATTTATAATTAGTTAAAATGTATTAATGATTGCAGTAGCATCTCATGTATTCAGATAATTTCCTTCAAATTATACTTAGTTAGTTAGTTAAAATTATAATTCAATGTAATGTGGTGCTAGTCTCTACAGATTTTTTTTCTTAAAAATATACTTATAAAAAAGATAGGCCTTACATTGGCGCTCCATACAGCAACAAGGAAGTTGCGTTTTATGATACATAAAACAATACAAAGGGCTGGAGTGTTCAGGCATTGTTCAATATTTAACAAACACTTAAGGTTAAATCTATGCAAGTGAAGACAAAACAAACGAACTGAAACCTAAAATATTAATAAAGTTAATATAAACATACGAAAATATTTTCATCAAGTACCAACAATGATCTACCAGAAAAGGGCGCTTTCATTTGTTTGCCAATTATTTACAGGGAATCGAGTCGGCCCACGGATCCGCAATCCTCTGCTCATACCCAAATATTTTCATAAGGTAGCAATTATCTAAGTGCTATCATCATTTATTTGCAAATGATTTACACGCAACCGATTCGGTCCTCGGGTTCCTGCACATTTTATTCCACCTACCACTGGGATTTAGGACGCTTGGCATCATGCATTGCCACGTTTCACATTCATGTATAAAATTAAACGCTCAGTCAATACCATAAGTGTGGTTCGTAGTTGTATAGGAGATATGGCAAAAACGTGCCACAAATATAAATCTTGTGTTGCAAAAGATAAAAGGTTAATAGTGAAGTAAATAATTAATTTGAAGTAAGTTTCTTAATCACATAAACATGTCAATTACAAGGTTATATAGTAATTTTTTAATATGATTAAGTAAATATGAAAAAGTAAAGGTGTACTCTTTTCTGCTTAATTAAGAAATATTAAACTTTTTGGGCAGAGATTCGTACGCCTTTTGATTATGAAATAGATTAGTTGTTGTGGTAATGCGGAATGCCATTTTTATCTTCGCGTAATATTAAACTTTTTGGGCAGAGATTCGTACGCCTTTTGATTATGAAATAGATTAGTTGTTGTGGTAATGCGGAATGCCATGTTTATCTTGGCGTTTCATCTTTCTTTTGGTGGTCGCGTTTCTGTGGCATTTTTTTTATCGCCACCTTTATCCGGGGACATTCTGAACCACCCCTTTATTCGGGGACATTGGCATTTTCCTTGGTTGATGGGCATTATCCCACTCCTTCCACCTTCACAGAGCTTCGTAGCATAGAAAACATGTGGGGAAGGCTTTAAGTCCTGTGTCATTACCACGATTATTTGAACTGGAATTGAGACTTTGATTTCATCATCAGTGATAATTTACTAGCATAGCCACTCAAAACCATTGTTGATGAACGCCGAAAGGCGATGCCAAAGCTTTCCCCCACCACTGGAATGATGAAATGCACAGACAATGGAATTTGACAATCCAATATGAAATGCGAGGGCAATTGGAAGTGTCCACACCCAAAAAATGAAAATGAAACACACAGATAGTTGAGGAAAGTCGGAAATGAAACTCTCAGAAAATGAAAATGAAAATGAGCAAATCTAAACGTGGTAATCGCAAAGGTTAATCATTTAAACGTGGCAATCATATAGTGCTACAGTAATTTCTTAATATGATTAGGTAAATGTTAAAAAATAAACAGGTTAACTAATGCATTCAAAAATACAAGGAAGTTATGAAGAGTAAATTACATTCATTGATTTGGGAGGACCCCTCAGAATATGCCAGCATCTTCAATTGTTATCCATCACATTAAAATTTTAGATTAAAGGGTGATTAATTGTGCGATTGGGTTGGACCATTCTATGGTTCATAGCTCGCTCATGTTTCCCTATCTTGAAAGAAGAAAATTAAATCGTCACTTGATAGATGATGATATCGAGGAAGCCACAAATTCATTACGCTTTCCACTCATGGAGAATACAAGAGGTTGCAATTATGGTGGCTCATCTAAACCTGGCAGAAATGTAAATCTAGAGAAAAAAAATTAATATTGAAGTAAATTTATAATTTCAAGTAAGTTTGCTAATCATTAGAACATGGCAATTAGATAGTCACATAATAATTTCTTAATCATATTAAGTAAATGCTAAAAAGTAAACAAGTTAACGGATGTCCTAAAAAATACAAAAAAGTTATGAACATGAAATTTCATTCATTGATTTGGAATGATGACCAAGAATATGCATGAAATTTCATTTATTTATTTGGAAGGACCACCAAGAATATGCCAGTATCTTCAATTCATAACCAAACGATTGAAATTTATGATTAAAAGATGATTAAATGTGCTCATTGTCAATAGGTGTACGCCTTTTTCCATAAATATTCGAAGTAAGGAGGATCATCTTCCTATTTCTTATGAAAACCTTCTTTAAAATTTACAAAATGTAACTATTTTTCTTTCTCTCCAAAAAAAAATATTTTTTTTTTCTTCTTTAAATATGTTTATACCATAGATGTATAACATTCAATCAAAACTATTATGTTTACCATAAATATAATGCATAATATAGAGAAAATGTAGGTTAAGTATGGATATGAAGTTTAAATTAAATACAAAACAAATATATTGTGTATGTGCTTTTTGCTTGGTTTTATGATGAACAATTTTTTTTAATTACATGGATATATGATGATAGATGAATTTATTAGAAGATTTTAAAGAAATACTACCCAATTTACAACTCTAGACACTATTAAATTATTCATTTTTCAATTACTTATTTTTTCCATTTTTTCCATTTGGGTGGGTGCCACCTTGGGTGATAATTTGGGTGGTTAAGTGACACATTTTATTTTGGGGGTGGTAGGTGCCAAAGGGGATTTTTTTTAATCTTGAAGGAAATTTTAACTAAACTTCATGTGGGGGTTAAGGGAATTTATTAATAATTAAGTAAAAGGGTTGGCCTTATATCCATGATTGAACCTTCTCAAATCAAGGAGGATAAAAATTATCATAGTAATTAAAGATTGTTTAATCACAATTTGTTAAATGAAAAATCAATACATCTCTCAAAACAATATCCTCTTCAAACTGATCCAAAGAATCCAAGGTGTGACAAGAAGCTATGAATGTATTGAGTACTTCCAAGTCCCAAGGGATTACAATAAATGGGTTTCTTTAATTCATGGAATGATGAGCCTAAATCCGTGTGGGGGTGGCAGAGGTTCTATATTTATCTTAACTCCCATGACTCATCACCTTTCAAACTTTAGAAATGGCATATATCTGAAAGTTCATTAACAAGTGGCATATATCATTATGAAGGATGAGATGGAAATTAACAATGGTTCCCCTAATTATACTCCCCAAAATAACCATGAACATAGCTATGTCATCAAAATGTGATGAGCATGTCCCTGTCATCGCAATGTGACAAGCATATTAACATCACAATCTAACGAACAATTTAATGTCGTAATATCCCAAACATATCCCTTTTGTTGTAATGTTACAAGCATATCCTTGTCCTTGTAATGTGTCAAACATATCGTCATAAAACAATGTGATGGAAATATATTAACGTCACAATGTGACAAACGTTTCCAAATGTGACATGTGATTGAAATATACTAATGTCACAATGTGACAAACATTTCCAAATGTCACATGTGATGAACATAGCCCAATGAACAAAAAACAACCTTGTCATGCGATGAACATAACTTGACATTGATACTTGATGAACAAAGTTAGATGTTGTAATGTCACAAACATAGTAATGTTGAAATGTGATGAATATAGTAATGTCAAAATCTGATGAACATAGTAACGTCCCAATATCACAAACAGTGCAATGTAGTAATGTGACAAACATATCCATGTCGTTACAAAGTGACAAACATATCCTCGTCGTCGCAATGTAATGAACATAGTAACACTGCAATATGATGAACATTATAACTTTGTAATATGATGAACATAATTGTGTCGTTGCAATGTGACAAGCATATCCATGTCCTCACAATATGTTGAACATATCCTCACGTTGCAATGTGACAGAAATATATTTACCTCACAATGTGTCAAACATTTCCAAACATCACAATGTGATGAACATAGCCTATTTTCACATTGTGCTGAACATATCCTCGCATTGCAATGTGACAGAAATATGCTTACCTCACAATCTGTCAAACATTTCCAAACATCACAATGTGATGAACATAGGCCATTTTCACAATGTGATGTACACACCCAATGTTGCAACATGCCATACATATCTCAACATTGCAATGCGATGAACGTTCCTTATCACCGTAGTATGACTAACATAGTAACGTTGCAATATGATGCAAATATACTTACCTCACAATGTGTCAAACATTTCAAAATGTCACATTGTGATGAACATAGCCCATTGTCACAATGTGATGTACACACCCAATGTCACAACATGTCATACATATCTCAACATTGCAATGAGATGAACATTTTCGGACGTCACAATGTGACGAACATAACCCACTATCGGAATGTGACATACCTATTCCAACGCCATAATGTCACAAAAAAAAATTGTATGTCATAATGTGATGACCATAACCTTATGATGTCATGTGACGAACAAAACCTTGTCCCAACCTAACCATCAAAACCTGATCAACATTAGAATGTGATAGTGCCATAGTAAACCATGGTTAAACATAATCAACATGACCCACCATAACCAACTCCATATGGTCTATGAAGGTCAGACATAGTCACGGTCAATCATAGTCATCCCGAGTCAACCATAGTCAACCATGGAAAATCATAGCCAACCACTATCAAGGTCAACCATAGTAGACCGTACTCTTGATCATGATCAACAATAGTTAACCATAGTTAAGGTAATTATCAACCATAGTCATAGTTAAAGTCAAACATGGTGAATGTCATCCATAGTCATGGTCAAGCATGGTCATGGCCAACCATGGTAATCTATGGACAACAATTGTCAAACATGGTTAACCAAGGTCTACCATAGTGAAGGTTATGCTCAACCATGGCCAACCATAGCCAAGCATAGTAAACCAAATTCAAACAAGGTCTAGCAAGGTTAACCATGGTCATTGTTAGTGCCATGGACAATAACTATCAACCATGGTTAGTCATGGTCAACTATGTTCATCTATGGTCAACTTCAACAATAGTCAACCATGGTCATGTGGTAATGCGCAACCATGGTCAACAATAGTCAACAATATTAAACCAAAGTCAAAGAAGGTCTATGAAAGTTAACCATGGCCATTTTCAACCATAATTAAGCATGTTCATGGTCAACCAATGTCAATGACAATTAAGCATGGTCATGGTCAACCAATGTCAACCATAATTAAGCATGGTCATGGTCAACAATATTTAACCATAATCAACCAAGTTGTACCACAAACTTAACCATCGTAATGATCATTGTCATGGTCAAACATAAGAAACCATGGTCCTAGTCTACCATAGTCAACCATGGTCATGGCCAATCACAGTCACAATCAAGTTCAACCATGCAGTCATGGTCTACCATAAATAATCGTAGTCCATCGCAGTCAACCATGGTCAACCATTTTGTAAATATTTCATTATTATTTTTATTTATATTTTAATTTAGAAATATACTAATAATCTTCATGCATGGTCATGGTCAACTATAGTCAACCATAGTCAACCATAGTCTTTTTTCAATAAATGTATTAATGTATTACTACTTTAATAATGTATTTATTAAGGTATTAATACTTTGGTAATGTATTTATTAATTTATTTTTACTATAATAATGTATTACTTTATTAGTGTATTAATACTTTAGCAATGTATTAATTAATAGCATTAAGGTATTACTCAATTAATACATTACATTATAAATGGATGAATACTTTAATATGTTAAATTATACATTAATGTATTAATACTTTAATAATGTTTTACTAAATACATTATACAGCGTGAGTGGGCCTAATGGTTAAGAACATGTGTTTCTAGACGTCACAGGTTCAAATCTAGAGGGGGTAGGGTATGTATACTTTAAAAATAGATTATTATAATTATTATTAAGGTAAATGTATTATTACTTTATTAATGTATTGATTTATTGGTGTATTTGTATTTTAACAATTTATTAATCTATAAATTAATTAATACATTACATTATTAATGTATCTATCAATTAATAAGTTAATTTATACAATAATGTAAATTAATACTTAAAGTTTTAAATTTTAATGTATTATTTGTGTTACATTACATTATTAATGTATTAATAGTTTAATATGTTACATTATGTAAGGACCCCAAACGTTACGACTACGCACAAATCAGAAAATGCAAACTTTTTTTTTTTTTTTGAAATTTGGGCACGAACGAAGGGACGAAAACAGTTGAACTACACAACGTGATGATGAACACACGCATGCAGGTTAGTCGATAGACATTGATGACTCAACAACTACCTCAACGAGCAACTAGGCGACACAAACGTAATTAACCAGGAGGGATGACTATCTGCCCGACGCAATCATGACCAAGCCTGGAAGCTAAGGACAACAACCTCTCCCCGATACAATGACCTTGACAACCAATGACTAGAACCTCAAGGCTTGCGAACGAGATGCATGAAGGCATGCAAATCACGCGCTAACAACAACTTACATCGATCAACGACACTTACACGAGAAGCACAGACTTCGGCCAAGTTATCCTTTGCCGCTATCCAATAGGGTGCACCATGATTCTCTCATCAGGAATCATGTTGTCCCCAGGCGATTGATGCGATGATCACCCTAGAGCAACACGATCCTATCGGGATCAATGACTCAAGAAAACCAATGCGCTTGGAGATCCAATGCACTGTCGAATCACAAGACATCTAACCCAACCCCAATTGACACACTCTAAAACTTGGTGAATAAAACATTCCTAAACTATCCAACCATGAAGTTGAGCTTGCTTGAACCAGGACCCCCAATCGATGGGATTTGATGCCTAAGCAATCCTTTACAATAAATGCTATGATATCCAATTTTAATTGTTACATCCCTTAAAGAGAAAATGCTAAAAGATTAACATAACAAGTTACACAATTAGGTATGTAAAAAGCTTGGTAAATTTCACTTTTATTGAAAGTTTTATTACTTGCAAACTCAGATGTATCATTTGGTTTGATACCCAACTAGTTAACATTCGGTGCCCAAGTTGGCCTTAGAGAGTCCAGGATTAACATATAAAGGTGATATCAAACGATGGTTGAAATTACTTTAACATTAACATTTGACTTTACAGTTCTCAGCTTCACTGCCAGGTAGGATAATTGACTTTGCTAAAGCTCATAATTCCACCAAGAAAATAACTTCTACACTTTGAAATCTTTTCCAATTATTACAGTGGTCCATTACCATTTGGTAATGCTCACTTTTTCACATCCCTGGCCGAATGCAATGATTCTAACTGTTGCATAACCTATATCTATGTTGTCTTCCTGCAAGAATTTTAACTTGCATCTTGTAGATTCAATGACCATATAAGAGCATTAAAACACCAGTCTTAAAGGATTAAAATTCAATTTAGTTCAGAGCATTAGCACGCCAGATTCAATGCTAAATCCGAGCATTAAAACACCAGTCTTAAGGATTGAAATTCATTACAATACAGAGCATTAACCTGCCAGTTTAAATGACCGTAATAGAGCATTAAAATGCCAGTGGTCTAATAAATTCGCCATACCAACTGACTACTAAATTTGCTGACTAAAAACATACTAGCTCGCTAATAAGTTCGCCATCCCAACTGTACTTTCTTTTTCCAGAAACGAAATTACTCTCATGTTTTTAACCGATTCAATGGATTACCCTTCACCTCTTGTTCAGTAAATTTTGAGCCTGAAAGGGGCGCTATTGGTAGAATGAGTCATGGCTTCTAAATCAAAAAATTGGAACTAATAGTCGTTGTTTAAACAGAAACCACACCTCTCTTTCAACATCCACGGAATAGCTGGAACCTTTAACAGTCTGGAATGAGCTCTTGTAGTTACAGTGACAGAGACTCTAGTTCGAAAGGAGCCTTCCAAATTTATGGAGTGATACCTAAAATGTTTAAAGTAGAGTTTCTCAACATATCGTTGGGTAAGTAACATGGTCAGGTAAAAGTAAAATCGCAGGGTAACAGATAACAGAGATTTTTTTGGGGGCGAAACAAAGTCTTCCTAAGGTAAATTCAACAGGAAATCAAGGATAATGAAATGAATTTTTCTGTTTGGGTGGAAACATTGTGTAGAACAGGTAATGCCTCGAGTCAGAAGTGTTGGCGAAAAGCAAGCTATCAATAAAATGTAGGCAAAAGGGGTTATGTTTCTAGTCGCGACTGGGTAATAAACCTTAACATAGACTCGGATGCATAATCCTATTTATCAATCTGCCAGGATGCCGACAACACACAGACAATAATCATGGTAACCCAAAAATATTAATTAAGGCCTCGACTGAGTAATACATCTATCCATGAAAATGAATTCAGGAATGTAAAATGCGGACAGTAATCGTAGTAATAAATCACACAATCAGAAAGGAAATACATAACCGCAGTTGCCAGTAAGCAAAATTTCATTGCCAGGAAATAAAATTGTTGTACATTATTCACCACAGAATGGAAATATATAACCGTTGGTCTACATAGTACAAAAACACTGAGATATTAAGACGGACTGGGCAAAACTTGGGGAAATTAGACAGTGTCTTCATAGTGAAGAATGTAGATATCCTTGTGTGTATTGAAGGCCAAAAATCACAGAGGTTTATAGGCAATCACTGAGGTCAAAATTTATCCATCAATACCAAAAATGCAGAGTTATAATTCTATAACTAGGAATGATAACAATGATATATAAAAATGCTGAGTTAAAAGAAAACTTCGTCATGAATCAAAATCTTTCAGGGTTAGATAAATGCATCGAGGCACAATACCAACAATCAGCCAAGGGAAAAAACAGAGGTAGATAGCTAACAGGTGCATCCTTCACTCATCATCCCTGCACAGAAAAGCAAGTCGTTGAGATCCATAGGTCTTTTAATGCTAAGGAAATGATCGTAGATCAGGCTCCTAGCCAACTGCTTAGGAAAGGACTGACGAGCTAGGGACGAAAGGCAAAACATTCACATGAGTCACAGTCAACACCACAAGGCTGTCAAGTCATACAGGGAACGAAGGCCATGGGAGTCAACCACCATCGAGCTAGGCTAAAGAAGGGTTCAATCATCAGTTTTAAAAAGAGAATCATCTTACATTTCCATTAATTAAGAAAATCCAAGCATAAAACCTACAACATATACTATACAAAATGAAAGGAGAGTACCATTGCTTGTTCACCTACTTTGAGTGACGACCACGCTCTCGGTGCAACTCCTACTTTCCGACCATCAAGACTTCACCAGTACCTCCCAACCAATGCTAGGGGTACTCTTCTTCCCCTTAGCCCCCCGAGCCGCAAAGGGGCCACACACACTATCGAGAGGTTTCATCTACCTCCCAGCTCGCCTTGCAAGGCCGAGCTACCACTCCTCTCCGAGATGGGTATCCCAACTCCCACAAATAAATCAGTCAAGACGATATTAATACAACATAACATTATGCAAATAGATGATCCCCTTCCCTCCTTTTCCTTCTTTCATTATATAGAATTTCCCACTTCCTCTCTTTCATAAAATCTCATTTAATTAAAGTTTTTTAAATAAATTTCTAAAAAATCTTCTCCATACAAGTGTCACCCATCCCCTTCATTCCTCTATTATTTAATTTCTTTAATTTATTAATTATCTCATTTCCCTCAACCACCTAGAGTTACTCCTAGAATCACTCGTAGGTGTCCCCAAATTCCCTTACAGGTTTTAAAGGCTTTCCATATTATTAAATTGCTAATTCAGTTTAAAATTAGAAGCTCTTAAATGGTAGATTCTTTCGTGAGTTGACTTTCAGCTTTTTCCCTTAGTTCCCCTTTTTCCCTTTTTATGTTACCTCTTTTCCCTAGTTTTCCCTTTCTGATTTTCCCTCTTTCCCCTTTTACTTAGAACTCAAAAAGGTAGGTGTGAAAAATTAACCCTTTTCCCTTTTCTTATTTAATTAGTATACTTTAATTTATTAAGGTAATAGGACAATTAATTCCCTTTTTAATTTTAATCCAACATAATTTTACCTTCTTTTTTTTTTGAATCAATTAAATTTCTTACTCCCTTCATGTTACAAGATTTAATGAAGATCATAATTATTATTTAAGTTGTTTTTATTTTTATTACTATTTCTTTTTATAGAAAATAAAATTTTATCACTAGCGTAATTTAAAATTAGGCATTAAATTTCATACTGGGCGACATTTAATTGGGGAAAATTGTTTTTTTTTTTTTTAATTACTTAACATGGTATTGGTCTTAGGGCCATATAGTTTCATCCCTCTATCATCAACAACACGACGTGCCCTTCAGGACTCACTAGGTGCTCCAAGTTTGCCACTCGCCTCATCTATTCCTTTGCGCGATATGCCCTTCAGGACGCACTATGTGTTCCAAGGGTGCCACTCACCTCATCTGTTCCTTTCCATGACGTGCCCTTCAGGATGAACTACATGCTCCAAGGGTGCCACTCGCCTCTTGACTGATTTGGTAGACATCAATAACCCCTGGAGTCAACACTCCACTAGGTGAACTTGTGGGAGAATAAGGGCTTCTAAGGAATAAGGCCCCTACCTTATTGTGTGCCCCTTAGAATCATCGTGAGCGACTGTCGCAGTCTGCCCTCACGACATTGTGGGTCCTCTCAAACTAGGCAATTGTTAATCTATAGTTTGAGCCATGGAAGGAGTGCTAGTAGGCTATGGCAGGGCTGTTTTCCACACCTCTACCTCAACCTCTCTGGTAGTCATGCGTGACCCCTTTACTCCATATGTGAGTCTGGTCGGAAAGCTATCGTCAGCCTGCATCATCAACAAATCATGTCAAAATAGATCCATATCATATCATCCAGTCATATGCACTAATATCATAGTAAAAAAAGTCAAACCCCAATGGCACACTCCCTGACTCGATATGGAGTCCAAGGGGTTTCATCGATGCCTCGACATCCTCTAGGTATGTTATCGTGCACACTCAATAAAACCGAGTCAATAGCACTTGTCTATGTAAAAGTGGTAAAACAACAAGTCATCAACCCATATTACCCCATAAACAAAATCAAAAGTTTTAACAGTATAATAATTCAGATCACTTGCGAGCAAGTGTCCTCAAATAATAAGTTCTCTCATTGTGCCAGAGCGGGATGTTACATACACCCCTCTTGGTCTAAACTTCATCTCGAAGTTTCATAGTATAAATGCCAAAATAATGTGTATCACAGTATCATATGTCTATTTATCAAACAAAAATGGAAACGGTTGGCGCATATCATATGCATCCTCCCAAGTCGCCAAGTGCGGACTATTATTTTCCCACTGTACCTTGACCTTCTCTATCGTTAGATGTCGTAGATGTCGAATGTTATGATCCAAGATGCAGATTGACTCAGTCATGAGCACCCCTACATCCGACACCCGCTAGGTGCTCAAGTCAAACATGTGTAGGATCACTAATATAAAGTCTCAACAGAGACATGAAATACATCATGCATATGCCTCAAGAATCAAGCAAGGCTAGTCATCAGTCCATAGGCCTCTTATTTCCAAAATATCGTAGGATCCCACAAACCTATGATATAGTTTAGTCCCCTTTTTCCAATTAGATTGAACTCTTATGTGGTTTCAACAGCAAAAAGACTCGATCACCACAACCTATCTACGATCGACATGACACACATCATCGTAACTCTTCTGTCGATCCTCTGCTTCCTTGATCCTTGTCTTAAAGTTCTCATTTAAGATTCCAATTCTTGGATCGCTTCTGGTCCCACTTAGGTCCTATCTGCAATCCAATCCCAATTCAAAGGCGCCTGACAGGGTCGCCCGTAAAGAAACTCGAAAGGTACCGTCTTAAAGGTGCTCTGGTAACTGTTGTTATAAGTGAATTACACCAGTGGAGAGAACTCCTCCCAATGCTTCTATTGGTCCAACATGTACAAGTGAAACCTATCCTCCAAGGACTGGTTCATTCATTCAGTTTTCCCATCAATGCCTGGGTGATACGCAGTAATAAAGTTAAGTTGGGTTCCCAAGGTCTCATGGAAACTCATCCAAAATTGTCTAGTAAACACTGATCCTTGATTGGATATAATCCTCTTAGGCATGCCATGCAGCCTCACACTCTCGCTGAAGAAAACTCTAGCTATGTCGGGTGCCTGATACGTCATATGCACAGTAATAAAGTGAGAACTCTTCGTCAGAGTGTCTACTATTACAAAAATTGAGTCATGTCTCATTGTTTTCAGTGGAAATCCAACAATAAAATCCATCGAAATAGCCTTCCATTTCGATTCTGGAATAGCATGTGGTTGTAGTAATCTTGTTGGGTGTCTATGTTAAGCCTTTACCTGCTGACATTCTAAACATCTGCCCACATAGTCGACTGTGTCTTCATTCATTCCCATCTAGAAGAATAAGGGTTTAAGGTCCGCCCTCATCTTTGTGACTCCCGGGTGAGCCATGTAAACTACTCTATGAGCCTTACTCAGGATCAACATTCTCAACTCGTCGTTCGGTGGTACGTAAATCCAATTTTTAAACCTCAATAAACCATCGCTATCAAATGAAAATCTTTCAAATTATGGCACCATCATTGTGTTTTGTTCGATAAAATCCTTGACCTCTTTGTACTAGTCATCGTCACGCTGTAGCTAGAATCTTTTCACGTAGATTCGTGTGAAGAGGCAACACTGAAAATATGTGTGTTCTCCGACTCAATGAATTCGCCACTCAATTCACTGTCCCTTTTATGTACGTAATCTCAAAGTCGTACTTGCTAAGAAATTCCGACCAACATTGTTGTTGCACATTCAGGTCGCGTTGTGTAACTATGTGTTGTAGTCCACAACTCCTCGAGCCTCTAAAATGCTTCCGCGCATTTCTTGGTCCAAACAAACTTCTTGTTTTTCTTTTGCAATTATGTGTTCGGATTTTGTATCATCGAAAACCACTCGACAAACCATCAATAGTATTTTGTCAAACCCATGAAGCTACGTACTTCCAGGATGTTTGTCGGCTAGGCCATTCCATAATAGCCTTGACCTTTGCTGGATCCACGGCAATACCTTTGCTGGAGATAATATGCCCTAAGGAGAGAATATTTGATTGATCAAATGAGCATTTGGACAACTTCCCATACAATTTATGCTCTCGCAAACACTGAAGTACCAAGCACAACTGCTCGTCATGCTCCTCTATTGTCCAAGAGTAGATCAAAATATCGCCAATGAATACTTGGATGAAATTTTCCAAGTACTCATGGAACACCCCCTTCATCAAACTCCTAAACACCCCTGGGGCGTTTGTCAGTCCAAACGGTAAAATAGTAAAATCGTAATGTCCTGTCCAAGTACTCATGGAACACCCCCTTCATCAAACTCCTAAACACCCCTGGGGCGTTTGTCAGTCCAAACGGTAAAATAGTAAAATCGTAATGTCCAAACCTTGTCTTAAAGGTAGTCTTAGGGATGTCATCCTGATTGATCTGTAACTGGTGATACCCTAATCGCAAATCGATCTTGGAGAACATCGTTGTGCCCTTCATTTGGTCTAATAGATCATCAATCCTCAACAATGAATAATGATTCTTAATCGTGGCCTTGTTCAATTGACGGTAGTCAATGTAGAGCCTTCATGACCCATCCATCTTTCGTAGAAAATAACAGGTGCACCCCACGATGACACACTAGGACGTATCAGTCCCAGGTCCAGCAATTCCTTCAGTTGCATTCTCAACTCTTGTAAATCTAGGGTTGACATCTGATAAGGCATTCTAGCTATCGATTCAGTCCCAGTTTTAGGTCTATAGTAAACTCTGATTCCCTCTCTGGCGGCATCCTAAGTAACTCCTCCAGAAATACGTCTACAAACTCTCTCACCACCGAAAGGTGTTCTAAAACTTCCACTATTCCCTTCTCGTTTAACGCAAGGACCGCATAAAGCTTGTACCCCTTACGCATGCTCTTTCGTAGTTGTAAGGAAGAGATGAACCTGAAGTAAAATCCTTGGTTCCATCCTACAAACAGACTTCTCTGTCCCTCGTCTTCGTCCATTGCTCAACCATTTCATCTTACAGTTGAGTATCGCCTCCTGTGATTCCAAGTAGTCCATACCAATTACGACATCATAAGATCCTAAGATCGTGACATATAGGTTGCCCCTGGTGAAAAACTCTCCTAGGTTAAGGATATAGCCCATAATCCTTCCTCCAACCTTCTGTTGCACCCCTGAAGCCATCTCTACAAAAATACACGCATCCTTTTTGGCTTCCTTTACTCTAATCCTTTTAGCGTTGTACCAGAATGAAATTCTCGGTAGCACCAGTATCTATCAATTACTAAGGGTCTAGTTAGAAATAGTACTTGACGTCTCAAGCACAGCCTACTAATCAACTTCCTAGTGGTTATTCACTGCTACATGAATCCGATGGGCCTCGCCCATATCTCCCACGGTAGTGGGTCCAGCTATTCCGGATGCTCTAGTTCTCTCCACAGGGCAGTCATGCTGGTAGTGTGTCTCCCCACACATCCATTTCCCCTTCTTTGGTCCAGTACTCTTGGTACCTGAAGTCGAAGATGAATTCTAACAATAAGGCCCAACTCAAACTTCTTCACCTTAGTTTCTGGGTAACTTGGTGTGGAGCGTACCGAAGCAGCTCCAAAATGGGCCTCGTACTCAGGCACCGTGTGGTTGCCTTATTGCAAGGCATCGAACTCATGGAGCTGACGCTCAATGAATTCCTCAGAAGATACCTCTCCTGGAACCAGTCAACGAGTCGTTCCCATGACACATCATCGATGGCCATGTTCAAAGTGGCAGTAGCATCTTCCACCATAGAAGAGCGCTCCTCTTCAGTTGAAGACCACCCAAAGGACCGTCATGTTGGAGGTCGTAAATGCAGTGTGTGAAGCAGAACGCCCTTCTGTACAATCATGTCTCGACGTCACATCCGTCTGTGACACTCGCGGACTCGAGAACTCAACTCTCTCGGGTTCTCGATGGATGCTAATGGTACTGGATAGGGTGCGTTGTGGGCCCTCATAGGTACAGGTGACCCAATCTCATCTCAGTACTGATGGTGAATCAAGGCCCTAGAGATTACTTGGGAGGGCCTTGTCAGACCAACTTCATCCCTTACTACAAGCGAATCCATCCCAAAGAATTTCTCCTCCCCCCTGGGGGTCAGACTCCGAGGCGTGAAACTTCTGGGGGCGTCGCATTTCCATCCACGATACCTCTCTGTGAATCTCTACGGTGTCATCTAACCATGCTTATCGCAATGGAAAGTTAAATTTTTATCTAGTGTTAGGTTAAGAATTAAGGGTTTACTACAGTGGAAAGCATGGCGATCCACATTCATAGAGTTGAACCCACTTTTATACCATATGTAAGGACCCTAAACATTACGACTATGCGTGAATCAAAAAGTGCAAACCCTAATTTTTATTTTTTTTGTAATTTGGGCAGGAAGGAAGGGACGAAAATAGTTGAACTACACAACCTGACGATGAACACACGTGCACAGGTTAGTCAACAAACATCGATGAATCAACAACTAGCTCAATGAGCAACTAGGAAACACAAGCGTAAATAACCAAGAGGGACGACTATCCGCCCGACGCAATCATGACCAAGCCTGGAAGCTAAGGACAACAACCTCTCCCCGATACAACGACCTTGACAGCTAATGACTAGAACCTCAAGGCACATGAACGAGACACATGAAGGCATGAAAATCAGGCACTAACAACAACTTACATCGATCAACGACACTTACACAGAAAGCACAGTCTTCGGTCAAGTTATCCTTCGTCGCTATCCAATAGGGAACACCATGATTCTCTCATCAGGAATCATGTCATCCCCAGGCGATAGAAGCGACGATCACCCTGGAGAAACATGATCCTATCTGGAAAAACAACTCAAGAAAACCAATGTGCTTGGAGATCAAATGCACTGTCGAATCACAAGACATCTAACCCAACCGCAATCAATGCGCGCTAAAACTTGGCGAATAAAACATTCCTAAACTATCCAACCACAAAGTTGCGCTTGCTTGAACCCCCCCCAATCGATGGGATTTGATGTCTAAGAAATCCTTTACAATAAATTCTATGATATCCATTTTTAATTGTTACATCCCTTAAAGAGAAAATGCTAAAAGATTAACATAACAAGTTACACAATTAGGTATGTAAAAATCTTGGTAAATTTCACTTTTACTGAAAGTTTTATTACTTGCAAACTAAGATTTCTCATTCGGTTTGATACACAACTAGTTGACGTTCGGTGCCCAAGTTGGCCTTAGAGAGTCCAGTATTAACATATAAAGGTGATATCAAACGATGATTGAAATTACTTTAACATTAACATTTGACTTTACAGTTCTCAGCTTCACTGCGAGGTAGGATAATTGACTTTACTAAAATTCGTAATTCCACCAGGAAAATAACTTCTACACTTTGAAATCTTTTCCAATTATTACAGTAGTCCGTCACCATTTGGTAATGCTCACTTTTTCACATCCTTAGCCAAATGAAATGATTCTAACTATTGCATAACCTATAGCTATGTTCTCTTCCTGCAAGAATTTTAACTTGCATCTTGAAGATTCAACGACTATATTAGAGCATTAAAACGCCAGTCTTAAAGGATTAAAATTCAATTCAGTCCATAGCATTAGCATGCTATATTCAATGCTAAATCAGAACATTAAAACGCCAGTCTTAAAGGATTAAAATTCAATTTAGTTCAGAGTGTTAGCACGCCATATTCAACGCTAAATCAGAGCATTAAAACACCAATCTTAAGGATTAAAATTCATTACAATACAAAGCATTAACCTTCCAGTTTCAATGACTATAATAGATCATTAAAATGCTAGTGGTCTAATAAATTCGCCATACTAGCTGACTACTAAATTTGTTGACTAAAAACATACCAGCTCACTAATAAGTTCTCTATCCCAACTGCACTGTCTTTTTCCAGAAAGGAAATTACTCTCATGTTTATAACCAATTCATCGGATTACCCTTCACCTCTTGCTCAGTAAATTTTGAGCTTGAAAGGGGCTCTATTGGTAGAACAAGTCCAGGATTTTAAATCAAAAAATCGAAACTCATAGTTGGTGTTTAAACATAAACCGCACCTCTCTTTCAACATCCCTAGAATACCTGGAACCCTTAATAGTCTGGAATGAGCTCTTGTAGTTACAGTGATAGAGACTCTAGTTCGAAAGGAGCCTTCCAGATTTATGGAGTGATGGCTAAAATGTTTAAATTAGAGTATCTTAACATATCGCTCGGTAAGTAACATGGTCGGGTAAAAGTAAAAACGTAGGGTAAGAGATAACAGAGATTTTTTTGGGGGCGAAACGAAATCGTCCTAAGGTAAATTTGACAGGAAATCAAGGATAACGAAATGCATTTTTCTGTTTGGGTGGAAACTATGTGTATAATAGGTAATACTTGCAGTTAGAAGTGTTGATGAAAACAAGGCTATCAATAAAACGCAAACAAAAGGGCTTTCGTTTCCAGTCTCGGCTGGGTAATAAACCTTAATGCAGACTAGGATGCATAATCCTATTTATCAATCTACCAAGATGCCAACAACATGCAAACAATAATCGTGGTAACCCAAAAATATTAATAAAGGCCTTGACTCAGTAATACATCTATCCATGAAAACAAATTCAGGAATGTAAAATGCAGACAATAATCATAATAATGAATCACACAATCAGAAAGGAACCAAATAATCGTTGTCATTGATAAATACATAACCACAGTTGCGAGTAAGTAAAATATCATTGCCAGGAAATAAAATCATTGTACATTATTCACCACAGAATGGAAATGTATAACCGTTGGTCTACACAGTACAAAAGCGCAGAGATATTGAGACGCACTAGGGAAAACTTGGGAAAATTAGATGTAGTTTTCATAGTGAAGAATGCAGAAATCCTTGTGGGAATTGAAGGCCAAAAATGACAGAGGTTTACAGGCAATCACTGAGGTTAAAATCTATCCATGAATACCAAAAATGTAGAGTTATAATTGTGGAACTAGGAATGATAACAACGATATATAAAAACGACGAGTTAAAAGAAACCTTCGCCATGAATAAAAATCTTGCAGGGTTAGATAAACACATCGAGGCACAAAACCAAAAATCAACCAAGGAAAACAACAGAGGTAGACGACTAACAGGTGCATCCTTCACTCATCATCCTTGCACAAAAAAGCAGGGTGTTGAGATCCATAGGTCTTTTAATGCTAAGGCGACAACCGTAGATCAGGCTCGTGGCCAACTGCTCAAGCAAGGACTGGCGAGCTAGGGACGAAATGAAAAACATTTGCATGGGTCACAATCAACACCACAGGGCTATCAAGTCATGTTGGGAATGAAGGCCATGGGAGTCAACCACCATCGAGCTAGAATAAAGAAGGGTTCAGTGATTAGTTTTCAAAAGAACATCATTTTACATTTAAATTAATTAATCAGATCCAATCATAAAACCTACAACATATACTATACAAAATGAAAGGAGAGTATCGTTGCTTGTTCGCCCGCTCTGAGTGACGACCACGCTCTCCGTGTAACTCCCGCTTGCCGACCCTCGAGACTTCACCAGTACCTCCCAACCAATGCTAGGGGTACTCTTCTTCCCCTTATCCCCCCCAACTGCAAAGGGGACACACACACTATCCATAGATTTCGTCTAGCTCCCAACTCGCCTCGCAAGGCCGAGCTACCACTTCTCTTCGAGTTGGGTATCCCAACTCCCACAAGTAAATCAGTCAAGTTGATATTTCTGCAGTGTAACATTATGCAAACATATGATCCCCTTTCCTCCTTCTCCTTCCTTCATTTTATAGAATTTCCCACTTATTCTCTTTCCTAAAATCTCATTTAATTAAAGTTTTTAAAATAAATTCCTAAAAATTCTTCTCCATACAAGTGTCACCCATCCCCTTCATTCCTTTGTTATTTAATTTCTTTAATTTATTAATTATCTAATTTCCCTCACCCACCTAGAGTTACTCCTAGAATCACTCCTAGATGTCCCCGAATTCCCTTAGAGGTTTTAAAGGCTTTCCATATTATTAAATTGTTAATTCAGTTTAAAATTAGAAAGTCTTAAATGGTAGATTCTTTCCTAAGTTGACTTTCCGTTTTTTCCCTTAGTTCCCCTTCTCCCCTTTTTATGTTACCTCTTTTCCCTAGCTTCCCCTTTTTTATTTTCCCTCTTTCCCCTTTTAGTTAGAACTCAAAAAGGTAGGTGTGAAAAATTAGCCCTTTTCCATTTTCTTATTTAATTAGTATACTTTAATTTATTAAGGTAATAGAACAATTAATTCCCTTTTTAATTTTAATCCAACATAATTTTACCTTCTTTTTTTTTTTAATAAATTAAATTTCTTACCCCCTTCATGTTACAAGATTTAATGAAGATCATAATTAGTATTTAAGTTGTTTTTATTTTTATTATTTTTATTACTATTTTTTTTATAGAAGACAAAATTTTATCACTAACGTAATTTAGACTTAGGCATTATATTTCGTACTCGGCGACATTTAATTCCGGAAAATTGTTTTGTTTTTTTTTTAATTACTTAACATGTTAATGGTCTTAGGAACATCTAGGTTCATCCCTCTATCATCAATAACGCGACGTGCTCTTCAGGACGCACTAGGTGCTCCAAGGGTGCCACTCATCTCATATGTTCCTTTGCGCGACGTGCCCTTCTGGATGCACTACTTTCTCCAAGGGTGCCACTCGCCTCATCTGTTCCTTTGCACGACATGCCTTTCAGGACGCACTACGTGCTCCAAGGGTGCCACTCGCCTCTTGACTGATTTGGTAGACATCAATAACCCTTGGAGTCAACACTCTGTTAGCTGAACTTGTGGGAGACTAAGCGCTTCTAAGGAATAAGGCCCACGCATTATTGCGCGCCCCTTAGAATCATCATGAGCGACTGTTGCAGTCTGCCCTCATGGCATCGTGGGTCGTCTCGAACTAGGTAATCGTTAAACTAAAGTTCGAGCCACGATGGGAGTCCTAATAGGCTGTGGCAAGGCTGTTGTCCACACCTCTACCTCAACCTCTCTCGTAGTCATGCGTGACACATTTACTCCATATGTGAGTCTGGTCGACAAACTATCGTCACCCTGCATCATCAACAAATCATGTTAGAACATATCCATATCATATCATCCAGTCAGATGCACTAATATCACAGTAAAATAATCAAACCCCAATGGCACACTCCGTGGCTCTATCTAGAGTCCAAGGGGTTCCATCGATGCCTCGACATCCTCTAGGTTTGTAATTCTTCACACTTAGTAAAACCGAGTCAATAGAACATGTCTATGTCAAAGCGGTAAACCAACATGTCATCAACCCATAGCGCCTCATAATCAAAATCAAAAGTTTTAACAGTATAATAATCCGGATCACTTGCGAGCGAGTATCCTTAAATAATAAGTTTACTTAGTGCGCTAGAGCGAGATGTTACACATTATACATTAATATATTAGTACCTTAACTTATACATTAAATTTATAAATTGTTATGATTGTTGTATGTTACATTAATGTAATGCAATATATTAATATACATTAATACATTGTTATTATATATTTCATTAATGTAATAATTCATAAAAAAAAATTAATTATGTACTAAAATAATTGAAGTCATTTTTCACTTTTCCAAAATAATAAATTATATCAACCACTTTTATGAAATGGTTGTTGCTAGTATTATGAAATATTAAACTTTGTGTACATATATTAACATGCCTTTTGATTTATTGACAATTTGGTCATTCAGCTGATTTTACGGATTATAATTATAACTTGACGAAAAGAATCAATCTTTCAGGTGTACGGCCTTCAACATGCATATTTTGCTTACCGAAATCCTATCCCAGCTTGCAAGAAGCATGACGGTGGCTGCCAAGTGATGAAAATTAATGAATTTAGTAGTCTATGTCGTGTGGTCACAATTATTATTAACCCTAACTTACAGTTTTAAAGGCTATGAGGAAGTAGAGTGAAGTATTTTATCACATCGCAATCGGATTTCGACATTACAGTCTTCTCTTTGTATTCGAGAAAATTTGGCACAGGTGATCCGATCCCATTTAAATCTCATTAGATGAAGAGAATACAACTTCGTATGATTTTGTATGATGATTTACATGTGTATGAAGGCAATACACATGTATGATTTACATGATCATCTTCGGAAGCGTGAATTCACGATTTAATCAGGCAAATTATGATTTAAATTAACGGCTATTCATGTAGTACATCTGGTGACAATTCACTTGTATTAAAAACTAAATAAAAGGAAATCATTAGTGTAGATAAAGATATGTATGTAATAATTAAAGTATTTTGAAAGTAAAAAAATTATTATGATAAAAAAGTTTGATGGAGATGAGCAATTTTTCAAGTGTTTAACATGGAACTAACCAGCTTGCATGTTTTTTAATGTATCAATACACAATAATTGTAATGTAATGTATTAATTAATTTATAATATAATATAATGTAGTAATTAATTATACATAATTACATTATTGTAAGGTATATATTGTGGGGTCTCTTGTCCCACAAATAAGGGGGTTTCGTACATCAATTTGGTGTGGCTTGGCCGTGATCTTAAAAATAGATTATTATTATTATTATTATTATTATTATTATTATTATTATTATTATTATTATTATTATTATTACTACTACATTAATGTATAACTAATATATTAAAATATTAATTCATTAATTATGTAATGTATTAATTATTTAGTACATTAATATATTATTAATCAAAACATTGCTAAAATATTAATAAACTAATAAAATAATACATTATTAAAGTAATAGTACTTTATTTAAGTAATAATACATTAATACATTACATAATTAATTCATTAATATATTAATACATTTATTGAAAATGGTCATGGTTGATTATAGTTGATAGTGATTAAGGTTTCTTATAGTCATGATTATGAACAACATTAATAATGTATTAATTTAATTAATTAATACATTAATACATTTTCAATTAATACTTATTATTAATGTATTAACACATTAAAACATTGATAAATAAACAATACTTGTCTTGAGATTTCTCTTATTGTAAGTGTAAGTTTCTAGTGGACGCTCCACTCTTGCAAGAATGAATGAAAAGAGTGTTGAAGAGAAGCTTTATAAAAGCAAGGGGAGAAGGGAAAGTTAGGGAGAAATGGAAAAAGAAAATACTCTTTGAATGAATTCATAATTAGGTCATAAAGGTTAAATAAGATGTTTAAAATAAAACAATGGATTAATAATAATTTAAAAAACTTAAAGATTTTGAAATCTAATCAAATAGTTACCATTTGATGGAGATGAGCAATTCCTTAAGTATTCAACATGGAAATGACTAGTTAACATGCCTTTCAATGCATCAATACACAATAATTGTAATGTAATGTATTAATTAATTTATAATGTAATATAATGTAGTAATTCACGATACATTATTACATTATTGTAATGTATATATTAAATTATTAATACATTAATGTATAACTAATATATTAAAATATTATTGCATTAATCATGTAATGTATTAATTATTTGGTACATTAATATATTATTAATCAAAACATTGCTAAAATATTAATACACTAACAAAATAATACATGAATAATACATTATTAAAGTAATAATATTTTATTTAATTAATAATATATTAATACATTACATAATTAATGCATTAATATATTAATACATTTATTGAAAATGATCATGGTTGATTATAGTTGATAGTGATCAAGGTTTCTTATGGTCATGACTATGAACAACATTAATAATGTATTAATTTACTTAATTAATACATTTTCAATAAATACTTATTATTAAAGTATTAACACATTAAAACATTGATAAAGTAACAATACTTGTCTTGAGATTTCTCCAATTATAAGTGTAAGTTTTTAGTGGACACTCCGCCCATCATAAGGGACTCTTGAAACAAGAATGAATGAAAAGAGTGCTGAAGAGAAAATTTATAAAGGCAATGGGAGAAGGGAAAGCTAGTGAGAAATGGAAAAAAATAGTCTTTGAATGTAACGAACCTCCTCATTACGGCGACAACCTCTTATAACAAGTGCAAGTTGTTTTTTTTTTTTGTGTGTGTGTGCATGTGTACAAGGATAATCAATACATTTGACTCTGCGTCGCCATATGACGACGAACATGACGCATGCAATTCGATGACAACATAGAGATCTAAGATGCACATAACTCTATGTAAGCAAAGAATGACAATCATCAGACAAAATAAGACTAACTACCCGCCCATCCTACCCTGCAATGGTTAGGACCTCCAGGACACATAAGCAATGCTCAAGCCCAGGTTCCCATTGATTTTAATCATTTAAGGTCTCAGTGCTCGCAACTGTTCTAAGGAACATGGAGGCGTCTACATCTCGTCGGACTCAATTTAGACCCAAATACTAAAACACAAACATCAAGGACGATCGCTGCATGACAAAGTTCTTTGAATCAATTCACATTATAAAAATTCCATGGTGTGAAAGAAAGTTAATTACGAATTCCATCATGAAACGACATAAGTGCGAGCAAAAAGAAAACAACTTTATTTAAATCAAGAAGCAAGGGTAGTCATCTACTTTACTTCAAGGCGCAGAAATAATCATTCATTAATTCAACTGTAGCTAACATTTCTAGATGAAGTAACCACACACATGCCCGTCATACTTGTCACGGTGCCCAAAGGTAAACTGTTATGATTAATCAATCCACTACACAATATTTAAAAACAAGGAGAAAGAGGATAATACATGAAGAATAGCAAGGAATACAAGAGCATAACTACAATTTATAACCCATATCATTTCTCATACATCAAGGACATTTCTGCAACCTATAAATCAAGACCTTCATCACTTGGTACTATAGTTTTTCCATTACTATGCAATATAAGTAACTCTACCAATGTTATAATAACTTCAATTCTAGTGCATGGACAAAATATCATCAGATTAATTTAAGCTTACCAATCTACACCTCAAATCCTATAAGTCTAACTAACATGAACCATGACTAGAGATTTGCACCTTTATCCCTATCTTTTATATATCTAAAAAAAAGGGTCATTGTTATAATATATTATTCACACTAATTATGTGATAAGCTTAAGGAATGAATTGGCCTCTTTAGGAAGGTACTATTATAATTCATTCCAACAAGCTTATGATTAATTATTTTCAAGGCCCTTAGTTTCAAGGACCTTACCTTTTATGTGTTGTCAATATTAATAAATTAAAAAGTCCTAACAATAAATAATCCACATCATTACTTTTTATACTACAAATAACATTGTAAATAAATAAAAACAATGATATTACATTTCATATGTTATCACCACATCATTACTTTTTATACTACAAATAACATTGTAAATAAATAAAAACATCATTACTTTTTATACTACAAATAACATTGTAAATAAATAAAAACAATGATATTACATTTCATATGTTATCATTTGCTAACATAGCATTTTTCCAAATTTCCAAGGACATTACATTTATATGTTCTAGACTACAAATTACAATGACCATACATTACAATAACCTTGCAGATAAAATAACGATGATGATCATAATGAAATAAAATCCTAATGAAAATCATATTGTAATCAGATTGTAACTAAAATTCCTTTCATTGTAATTCATTTATATGTTCTAGACTACAAATTGCAATGACCATACATTACAATAACCTTGCAGATAAAATAACGATGATGATCATAATGAAATAAAATCCTAATGAAAATCATATTGTAATCAAATTGTAACTAAAATTCCTTTCATTGTAATTTCATATCCTTTATTTCAACTAAAAATCATATTCTTTTATTTACACCTGAAAATCATCTTTTCTTCGTTATTTTATTCTTTTTATGAAAACTAAAATCATAATGAAAATCCTATTCTTTTCATTTCAACTGAAAATCGTGTTCCTTTAATTACACCCAAAAATCATATTCCGTTTAGCATCATTATTTTATTTATTTTTAGGAAACTAAAATCATAATGAAAGTCACATTCTTTTATTTACAACTGAAAGTGAAAATCGCAAGGAATTGATGAGGCATGTGAAAAGAAAAGACTTGGCACAATGATGGGCTTAAGTGGGTTGAAGTCTTAGTTCGTCCTGCGTGCTTGCTCATCTGGTGTCCCTATAATCGTGTACAGTATATTTTATAAGGCGGTCTGAGTCTTACTACTGTGTAATTAATTTCCATCGGTTATATCGTTGTCTTGCACAAGGTTAAATTCATAAAGGAAAAAGAAAGGTAATTAAGATGCCTTGCTCTCAGTGCTCCACCGATACATTACTGTTCAGTATTGATTGTCACGTTATCTACTGAAATCAAGGTCTAAAACCGCGGGAGGTCGTCCAATGTGCCAAGGAAAATCCGTGACCGAGCGATATGGCGGTGTTTCTATTGCAGTGAGATTGCGATGAAGGTTAATAACCAAACCTTGTATTATAATAGGAACACCAGCGTTGTTAGACTAACCAAGGAGTACACGGATCACCACCAAATAAATTCAGGCCAACGTATGGTGTAATAAAGTAGTCGAGCTCAAGGTCGTGGGTGCGGCGTAGTGGTAAGGTCGGTCATGTAATGACGGTCAGGTCTCGGGTTCAAACCCGAACATGGTCGTTGCTCGCTGCCTAATTAACCGTTCTGAGCCAAGCTCACCACCTTTTAAGGTCGTGGGTGCGGCGTAGTGGTAAGGTCGGTCATGTAATGACGGTCAGGTCTCGGGTTCAAACCCGAACATGTCCGTTGCTCGCTGCCTAATTAACCGTTCTGAGCCAAGCTCACCACCTTTTGGATAATGCATAGAACAACAGAGATGAGGAAGATGAGGCGAGCCGAGGCTTCGCGGCTAGGGCCCAAACCCTAGCCGCCACTCTCTGGTATTCAGGAACGCGATTTGCAGCAGCCGACGCCTGTGTCCCCAAGCTTCTTCATCATTTTGGAGTTGCAGCCAGGTCCAGGGCAGCGGTTTGGTGTTTCAGCGAACGCCTGAGCATATGCACGCGATTTGGAGAAGCGGTTCTGGCCACAGTTCGCAGGAGGTCGACAGGGACACGTCTAGCAGCGACCAGGGTATACAGGCCATGGATCAAAGCGTTTTAGTGGGGCATTCGAGTGGATTGAGTGCAAGGGCGCGACTTCTGAATGCTTGTAGGTGGTCGTCGCCTTCCACGATGGCCCCAGTTTTGATCGCCGAGAAGGAAAAAGATCTGGTGGAAGCTTTCAATATGTTAGTCCGCGCAGCGAGACCTAAACCTAAGTCTGCTCTCAAGTCTAAGTTTGTCAAGAAGATGGAGGAGATCCCCTCTCTGGAGTTAGATCCAGAGGACCCTTGCAAGCTTGCCCTCCTTCTAACAGAAAATGCCCTAATCGGAAAGTTTATGGGGTTATGGCCAAGCCCCAAAACAGTGGAGGCATGGATGGAAGAAYRATGGAAGATGCTGATACAGGGAAACGTTACKMTATATGCAGTAGGCAGGGGTTTCTTTGTCTTCAGCTTCACGAGGAAAGTGGACCGTGATTTGGTCTTCRGATCCGGTCCCTAYTTCATGGGGTCGAAGGGGATGTTCTTAGCTCCCTGGACTCTTGACTTTAACCCCRGAGTCGAGATCACAGCAGCCCCTGTTTGGGTTAGGCTGCCTCACCTTCCAATGCATCTCTGGGGGATAAGCTCATTGGAGGACATTGGAAACAAGCTTGGGCGTTTCCTGGACAGGGCGGAGCCGAAGGGGGAACAGTTCACCTGTGCACATATTTGTGTTGAGGTTAACCTTGAAAAAGGACTTCCGGACGCCATTAAGCTATCCCTGGGGGAATGGAGCCATATCCAAGAGCTGGACTACGAGTAGATTCCTTTTAAGTGCCTCCGGTGCCATGCCTACGGTCACTTCGCAAAAAGCTGTCCCAAAACCTCCGAGGAGTCAGGACCAGTTAAAGAAGATGACTTTCAGCCAATAACAAACCGACGAAGACAGCCAAGGCGAAAGGATCTGTTAGCCCAGGCCCCAAAGGCCACCCATACAGCAGAGGCAAATCTAGAGACAAAAAACAGCTTTGATGTGCTGAAGGAGGATGAAGCCCAGGACCCAGAAGCAACAACAGTTAAGGAAGACACCCCGACAGAAAGCCCTCCGGATCTCATCACAATGGCAGCAAAGGCTTCAGCTCCAGAACCCTCTGTCAATGCAGACCTAGTGGTTTCAGTCTCTATGGAAACTTCTGAACCGGAAGACAATTCAGTACCGTCTCCACCCCTTACCAGAGGGCGAAAGACTAATAAAGCGCGCAGAGAAAAGGAGGCGTCCTCCAACATTTCTTTAGGATCTCAGAAAAAGCTAGACCCCTACATTAAGGGGAAATTTTCATCCCCCTCAGTTTAATGCTTTGCTTTTGTCTTCTACTATGCTCACAATTTGTGAGAATTTATTCATGTATGCAATCTTTGTCATTCTCTCGAATTAGTTCAAGAAGAAAATGGGATGGGTTCCCCAAGACGTTCACAAGAAGGTTGGCAGCACTGTTAGAGGTCACCAACCTTCTTCCGATGTGTAACTTTCTGATTCAGGGTTTCCTGAAAGTCGATTAATGCAATATAACCGTTCTCGTTAAAAAAAAAAAAAATAAAGTAGTCGAGCTCAGGATCAGCACACTCCATCTTAGGGTACCACGCAATCACAGTCAGGGTAAAACACATCATTTAATTGCATAAAATTTTACAATCCTAAAATGAATAACACACAGGTACACTGGGTATTTCCCCAAGAGCTAGATGCACAGGTGGGCAATTTGTTTAACGATTAGGTACAGGATTAATCTCCGGGGAAAGCACTCGGATAGAAATAACCATAACTGAATAAGTAAAATGATTGCTTGGGTTTAAGGCCGTAAAGAATTGATTTTCCTGGGGACGTTATTCCGAAACAAAAGGTAAAGCGATGGCAAAAAGGGGACGATTATCATTTAGAAATAATTTGATGAAATTTAAATCAAGAAAGGCTTTGGGTTATAACCCGAAAATTTTAACAGCAAGGGGGAGAAAGCCAGGGTCTGGGAAGCCAATACTTTGTCTGAGAGCATAGTAACCAAGGGTAATAGGTCCGGTAAATTGGCCAACCAAAATTCAATAAAGTGAAGAGTACAGAAAGGCATGACTGCCACCATTCGTTTTCAATGCACCCAAGTTTCGCGTATTAAGTAATACAGAAATGAAGAATGAGAGTCATCGGCCAGGAGTAAAAATGCCTAATTTTAAAATTGTCAGGAAAAGAAATAATCACAATTTAATTACTAGGAAAGGTATCAGCATAAACTTAAAATTTTTCCAGAAGCCTTCTCTACACAGCGAAGGTCACTGAAATGGTAGCCGAGGTTTTATTAGCTCTCGCACGGATAAATCTGGCCATGGATTGACGCACAGTAAAATGAAAGGCAGCGCTAATGACCATATTCAGGGTTAAAGCATACATGAAGGTGTGAGACATCAACTACTAAGGACATCAACAAAAGTAACCGTATAGTGAAATAGATGTAACAGATGAAGTATAGATTATTTTCCATTGATTACCGAATTCGTCTGAGTTAACGTTTTTACAACAATAATATTTTAATTGACGAAGTAAATAAATATGCATTCTACTCTACCAAATAAATATCATACCATTTCCTTATCACCTGCCTTGAATGACTCCCATGCGCTCCATGCCACTCCCGCTCGCTGACTGTCGAGACCTCACCGGTACCTCCCAACCAACGCTAGGGATACTCTGCTTCCCCCTTAGCCCCCTGAGAAGCAAAGGGGACACACACTATCCCGATGGTACGTCTAGATCCCAGCTCACCTCGCAAGGCTGAGATACCACTCCTATCCGAGCTAGGAAATCCCAACTCCCCACAAGTAATCAGTCAAGTCACAATTCCGGCAGCGTAATGTTATGCTAACAGTTGATCCCCTACTTCCTCCTCCTTCCTCTCTTTTATAGAGTTTTAGACCTCCAAACTTTCCCCAAATTTCTTTTTAATTTAAGTTTTAATGAAATCTTCTAAAATTTCTCCATCGTACAAGTGTCATTCATCCCCCACTTTCCTCCAAAATTTATTTTCTTTAATTTATTAATTGTCTCAATTTCCCTCACCCACCTAGAGTTGCTCCTAAATTTACTCCTAGGTGTTCCTAGATTCCCTTTCAGGTTTAAATACTTTCCCTAAAATGAAGTTGCAAACTTAGTTCATTTTAGAAGGTTCTTAATTACACATTCTTTACTATGTTGACCTCGCTTTTTACCATAAGTTCCCCTCATTCCCTTATTATATTTTCCCCTATTCCTTAGTTTCTTAATTTATATTATTCCCTTATTTCCCCTTTTTATTAGAGCCGCAATGAAAGTTGCGCCATTTAATATTTTCCTTTTATTATTAATTTAATATCTTTGTATACTTTCACAAGTTAAGAATTAATTTCTTCTTTGCAATTTTTAAATCACTAGTTTTAATTAAATTCTTACTCTCTTCATTTTACTCCAAAAATTTTATGAAGACTAAGACTATTACTTAAGTGGGTTTTAGTTTAAATTTTTATTTTTATTTTTATAGGGTCTTTTTCTTAAGGTTAGACAAAAAACATTTACCCTAGAGAAGTTTTAGACTTAGGACTTAGACTCCGAACTGGGCGACATTTAATTAGGGAAGTTGGTTAAGAATTTATTAATGTGTTAATGTCTTAGGGCCATCTAGTTTTGTTCCTTCATCAACATCAATGCGACGTTCCCTTTAGGACGCACCACGTGATCCAAGGGTGTCACTCACCTCGTTCGTTTCTTTTGTGCGACGTGCCCTTTAGGATGCACCACGTACTCCAAGGGTGCCACTCACCAACTTGACTGATTGGTAGACATCAATAACCCCTGGAGTCAACACTCCACCAGGTGAACGTGTGGGAGACTAAGGCTTTCTAAGGAATAAGGCCCCCACCTTATTACGTGCCCCTTAGAGTCATCGTGAACAACTGTCGCAGTCTGCCCTCATGGCATCGTGGATCCTCTCAAACTAGGTAATCGTTAACCTACAGTTCGAGCCATGGCGAGAGTGCTAGTAGGTTGTGGCAGGGTTACTATCCACACCTCTCCCTCAACCTCTCTGGTAATCATGTGTGGCCCCTTTACTCCATATGTGAGTTTGGTCGACAAGCTATCATCAACCTGCATCATCGAAAATCGTGTGAGAACAAGTCCACATCATATCATCAAATCAATGTAATATCACAGTAAATAAATCAACCCAAATAGCACACTCCCTGACTCAATTTGGAGTCCAAGGGGTTCCATCGATGCCTCTACATCCTCAAGTTCCAAAAACCCTACACACTCAATAAAACTGAGTCAACAACACATGTCTATGTCAATGCAGTAAACATCATGTCATCAATCATAACGCATCATAATCAAGGACAAGATCTTTAGTATCATAATAGTCCAAATCACTTGCAAGCAAGTGTCCTCAAAGAATAAGTTTTCTTAGTGCGCTAGAGCGAGATGTTACATTGAATGAATTAATGACGCAACCTGCCCTCTACGACAGCCCCTCTCACCAGGACCTTCATTACCATGGCCCGAAGAGTTGTAATACCCTCCAATCCCGTATCAGGACTTCCTATCAACCACAGGATACGCTGATGATCTCCCGGCAACTATCTCGGGAAATCGCGTCTCTCGATATCGCAGGACTCGCATCACTGTTCTTGAGTGCTCAAATCCCGAACCCCGAGCTCCGATGGTCAACGGTCAACACTCGGGATATCGCCACTCGCAGCGTCAATGGCTTGGAGTTCCAATCTCCGAACCCCGATGCGCCGATTCTCCGGTATGATGCCACCTGTCCTCCACTATACCCTGGCCCCACATTGCTACGTCGCTTCTCTCCCACATGCGATCAGGAATTGCGGGTTCGCGATTTCACCTACTAAAGTTCCTTGCGACGAGAATCGCCAAACACCGAACCCCGCCCTCTCGGGATCTCGTGCCATGTGCCTCCGTAGCGATCGACGGCTCCGATTAAATCGGGGAATCGCCACTCGTGATTTTGACGTGCATGCAACTCTTGCACTCGCCAACCCCGATATGCCGATATGCGATGGAAAATGGGTTCTACCTACACTTGGAGGTTAAATCTCTCGCTACTTCTCCCAGATCCGACGATCCGCGGGACTTTGCGATTCTCTCCAGAATTTCAAGTCATCGATTCTCTTCCTCTTGAGGAATCCTCCTGCTCCCCAAGGTTCCGTCCTCTTTGAGATTTTCCTGGGTCTGTTTCCACAACAAGCACGAAGGAACTATCCCTCCTGAGCTTGTAGACTCTGATTCCTTCAGAGGCCTTTACGCCGCTTCCTGTGCTCGACTTCCCAGCGACTCTCTAAGTGTTAAAGTCATCCAGATCATGTGCACTCACCTGCAATAGAAGTCCTTGTCTCCCTTTCCTCAGACTCACTTCTGAGACTCTAGTCTAACCTTCACTTCACCTACACGGTTCGAATAACTCAACATAATTCCGGTAGAGGAGAATAAGAGTTTACCTGTAGAGCCCCCTCAACGCACTCTATGCGGAGGAATTCGACTGAACTCTATGCAGGAATCTCCTGGCTCAAACAGAGAAACAATTGAGACTCATTCTCTTCTCTCTCCTAGATTTCTAATTTGCCATGAAATTACATATGCAACATCTACAACGAAGGCATAACAAGAAGCAAGTATGCAACAGCATAATATCAACAACACACAGAGAATAATCACAGCCATGGAATTGAATCAAAGCTTTCCTATTAATTCAATATCTGTACATGGGGATTCTTCACCATTTCTCTGCTTTGCTCTCTCCTTGCTCCTGAATGCTAATGCTGAATGCGCTGAATGAATACAATAATACAAAGGAGGGTGCCTATATTCCGTTTTCCCTCTCGAAATCAAAACTGTCTAATATAGACTTAATTAATTTATCTACTTGCATTAAATCTAATAAATGGCTCAACTACCTAAGGACGAGAGCTTATGTTCTCAAGGTCCGTTACAATGTACAAGTGCACTTCATCACATCAATACATTAATGTTTGGCGCACCAAATATCAAAATATTTCAAAGTTTGAATGTTGGCGCTCTCCAGCTGTCTTTTCTTTGCTCCACGCGCTGGCTCGCTTGATGAGGTGTGGATGCTCTTGCATCATACTCCTCAGCTCAAAAGTTTTCATGAGCTCCTATCCATGAGCTCCTGTACAGTCTGCCCATGCTTCAGTATGACTGCCTCTGTTTCCCAGCTGGCATCCTCCACTGGGTGATTCTTCCATTTCACCAGGTATTCAAAATATTGCTTTCTCCTGGTCTTCCTGCCTGCCCTTTTACCTAGTATGCACTCCATCTGCGGCTTCTGTGCAACTGGTAATTGTTTCTGCCACTGGATCGTTGGTTCCTCAGTTCTAGTGTCAACTTTTCTAGCCTTGTATGGGTATAAATCCGTGATATAGAAAATCAGAGATATCCCAATGCCCTCTGGCAACTCAAGCTCGTAAGCGTTCTCTCCAAATTTTCTTAGGACTCTGCATGGCCCGATTTTCTTCATCTTGAGCTTGTTATATGTTCCCCTCGAGAACCTTTCCTTCCTCAAGTGCACCAGAACCATGTCCCCAACTTCAAACTGAAGTTGCCTCTTTCTCTGATCGGCTCTGTGCTTATATTCCTGATTCGACTTCATCATTTGTTGCTTCACCTGTGTGTGAAGTTCTTGCATCACCTCCGCGAACTCCTCAGCTCTCGCGCTGCTAGTTTCAGCCCGTTCTGACTCCCTGAGTTCAGAAACTCCCCTCGGCTGTGTCCCATACAAAATTTGAAACGGGCTCTTACCTATACTCCGATTCACCGAATCGTTGTATGCGAATTCTGCCTGTGGTAGGATCTGATCCCAGCTGCTGTGATGCTCCGTCACCACGCTCGTCAATAAATCCCCCAGGCTCCTATTCACCACCTCGGTCTATCCATCTGTCTGCGGATGGTAAGCAGAACTGAATGCCAAGTCAGTTCCTATCTTCTTCCATAGTGTCCTCCAAAAATGACCTATAAATTTGGTATCCCGATCCGAGACAATGCTCCTCGACAATCCATGGAATCTAACGATTTCTTTGAAAAATAAATTCGCGATGTGGGTCGCATCACTAGTCTTATGACACGGAATAAAATGTGCCATTTTCAAGAACCTGTCCACCACCACAAAGATGGAATCAACTCCTCATTGTGTTCTCGGCAATCCCAAGACAAAGTCCATGCTAATGCCTTCCCATGGCCTCTCGGGTTTAGGCAATGGCTGATAGAACCCTGTGTTTTGTTTTCGGCCCTTCGCATGTTGACATATCCGACACCTGTCGACAAACCTCTTGACATATTCACGCATGCTCGGCCAATAATATGATTCGCTCAACTTGGCGAATGTCTTGCCATGTCCAAAATGACCTGCTAATCCTTCGCTGTGTTTTTCCTTCACCAAATTCTCCCTCGTGGAGCAATCTGGAATGCACAGCTGATTTCCCCTGAACAACAATCCTTCCTGGATCATAAAATCAATCCACGGGCTCCGATCCCTGAGAACTGGATTCTCAGCTACTTCGTATGCTTCTTCAAAATCTGCATCACCTACATACATATCCTTCAGATTTTCAAAACCCAAGGTCTTGACTCTGAACTCCTGTAGCAACAAACATTTCCTGCTCAAGGCGTCAGCTACCTTATTAGCAGTCCCTGAAATGTGCTTGATCACAAATGTAAAATTCTGCATGTACCCCACCCATTTTGCATGCTCCTGGTTCAACTTCTCCTGTTGACTCATGAACTGCAATGCGTGATTATCGCTGTACAAAACAAATTCCTTGGGTATCAAGTAGTGCCTCCACTTCTTCAATGCCTATATGATGGCATAGAACTCTTTGTCGTACGTGGAGTATTTCAGCTTGGCATCATCCAACTTCTCGTTGTAGTAGGCAACAGGTCTGTCATCCTGACTCAGGACCCCTCCAACAGCATACCCACTGGCATCACACTTCACTTGGAAGGTTTTCTGAAAATCTGGCAGCACCAGAATTGGCTGCTCAGTTATCTTCCACTTCAACAGATTGAAGCTCCTCTCAGCCTCTGTTGTCCAATGAAAAATCTTGTGCCGCTTCTTCACTATATCCATCATTGCGGCGCTAATTCCACTGAAATTTCGAATGAACTTTCGGTAGAAACTAGCTAAACCATGAAATATCGTTACCTCAAAAACATTCCTCGGCGATGGCCAATTCCTGATCACTTCTACCTTCTCAGGATCCATCTTCAACTCATTCGCCGAGATTACAAAACCCAAATAAATGAGTTCTGTCTACATGAACGAGCACTTCTTCAAATTTATCAGCAACTTCTCCTGCTGTAGCCTCCTCATCACGATGGCCAAATGTCTCATATGTTCAGCCTTAGTCTTGCTGAAAATTAATATGTCGTCTAGATATAGGACCACAAATTTGCCAATGAATTCCCGCAGGACTTCATTCATCAGCCTCATGAATGTGCTTGGTGCGTTTTTCAAGCCAAACGGCATGACCAGCCATTCGTACAAACCCTCATTTGTTTTGAATGTTGTTTTCCATTCATCTCCCTCTCTCATCCGGATCTGATGATATCCGCTCTTGAGATCAATCTTCGAAAAATAATTTTCCCCACTCAGGCAATCCATCAAGTCATCCATTCTCGGCAGTGGAAATCTGTACCTGATGGTGATTTTTTTTATCGCCCTGGAGTCTGTACACATCCTCTAGCCTCCATCCTTCTTCGGACTCAGTACCGTTGGAACGACACACAGAATTAGACTCTCTCTGACCAGTCCTTTATCCAGCAGATCCTGTACCTGCATCTTGACCTCCTCGTTCTCCTGAGGCGTCAACCTGTACGTTGCCTTTTTTGGCAAACTTGCTCCTAGAATGAGGTCGATGTGGTGACTCACACTCCTCATCGGTGGCAACGAACGAGGTAATTCTCCCACGCTGATATCAACGAACTCTCCCAGCAGTTCCTGAATCTCTTCTGGAAAGTCATCCACTCTTGTGCTTGTCAGGACAATTCTCAGCTTCCTGACAACAAAGAATTACGGATGTTCATTCTTCTCCAGCTCTGTGAGAAGTTCCTTCCCACTCATGAGAAGTATCGTGTTTCTCACTTCCGGCTTCACCTCTTTATCCTTTATTCGCAACAATGTTTGTGTCTTTCCATCCTTCTCCAAGGTGTATGTGTTCATCCTCCCATCATGAACAACATTTCTATCAAACTGCCATGGTATACCCAATAATACATGACAGACATCCATGGGAATGACATCACATAGAATTTTATCTCTATATTCACCCATTTTAAATTCAACCAAGAATTGTTTTGTAACACTTACTTGGTGTCCTTTCTGCAGCCATGACACTTTGTATGGACTCGGGTGTCTGTTCGTCTCCAGCTCCAGCTTTTCCACCATCTCTGTCGAAATGAGATTATTGGTGCTTCCGCTATCCACTATGACCTTGCATTTCCAACCCTTGGTCTTGCAAGTCGTCCTGAACAGTCTGCATCTTTGCGCTGTGTCCTCCACCTCTTTCTCGGGTTTCAAGAGAACTTTGTGCACTGTCAATGATTTCCCACTTCCAGTGTCTTCATCCTCATCATCACGCCTCTGCGCCTCAGTGATGTGGGATTTTCCTCTGTCCAACTTCCTAACTGGACAGTCCACGGCTTTATGTCTATCCTTTCCAAATTTGAAACATGTGATAACTCCTACGCGGCCTCTTCCTCTACCTCGGGTACGAGGAACTACGTTGGCGTCAGCGTAACCGCCACCCTGCTCTGTATGCTACCTCCTTGGCTCAGCATATTGCTACCTCGGTTCAGTTTGTGGCTACCTCTGCTGTGAGGTTCCACCCCTCTCAGCCTTTCCCTGAGGCCTTTTCCAATCCTCCTTGGGCTTTTGGGTTCTTTCCTGGGCAACTGCCTTGCCTCTGGGCTGACTCCTGCCTCGCCCTCATTGTCCCTGCTTGCGGCTCAGCTTCTCTTCGGCTTTCAGAGCCATCTGGTACACATCCTCAACTGTTCGGATGGTAACCATGCTCAATTCATCCTGAGTATCATACCTCATTCCATTCAGGTATCTCGCCACCTTCTCGTCATCACTCTCCCGATGACTAGCTCGAATGTTGAGCCTGTAAAATTCCTCGGTGTACTCTTTCACTGTCATCACCTTCTGTCTCAGGTTCTGCATCTGCCTGAACAGTGTGATCTAATAGTCTCTGGGGATGAATTTCTCTTTCATCTTAGCGATCATCCTATCCCAGCTCTTAATCTTTTGTTTCCCTTTGCAGCGCCTATCCGCTTGCAACTCATCCCACCATAAGGCTGCATGTCCTTTTAGCTTCATAAAAGCATGCCTTACCTTCTTGTCCTCTTCGATCTCTTTGTAATCAAAGTAGGCGTCGAGTGCTCGGATCCAATCTAGCAACTCCTCAGCATCTAGACTTCCCTCATAGGCGGGAATGTCCATCTTGGTCTTCGAGCTCATCTTGGCAATACCTCTGATCAACCTCTATGTTGAGGCATCCTCTGCTGAGACCTCTTCTGCATTATGTCCAGCTTCCTCTTCAACCTTGGAATCGCTGAACTCTCCAGCGCCAGCTCCGCGTCTCTGCGCAGTCTCCATCTCCTCCATCCTCACTCGGAGATCTCGCATCTGGCGTTCCATCTCTGGGTTACCTGTCAGTCTTCCTCTCCTTCGGGCGTCCCTATCTTCACGCTCAGGTGACTGCCTCTACCTTCTGGGTGGCATTATGTCTTCCTTGTCTCTGCTTCAGAAAGAAAAGATACCACTCTGACGCAGGTCGTGAGTATCAGAGTGTTTTCCTTTTCTCCTTCTCTTCTCTCACCTGCAATATACAGACAAGATTCTGGGCTCTGATACCACTCTGACGCAACCTGCCCTCTGTGATAGCCGCTCTCACCAGGACCTTCGATACCATGGCCTGAAGAATTGTAATACCCTCCAATCCCGTATCGGGACTTCCTATCACCCACAGGATACGCTGATGATCTCCCGGCAACTATCTCGGGAAATCGCGTCTCGCGATATCGTGGGACTCGTAGCACTGTTCTTGGGTGCTCAAACCCCAAACCCCGAGCTCCGATGGTCAGCGGTCAACACTCAGGATATTGCCACTCTCAGTGTCAATGGCTTGGAGTTCCAATCTCCGAACCCCGATGCGTCGATTCTCCAGTATGATGCCACCTATCCTCCACTATACCCCGGCCCCACGTTGCTACGTCGCTTCTCTCCCACGTGCGATCGGGAATCGCGGGTTCATGATTTCACCTACTGAAGTTCCTTCCGATGAGAATCGCCGAATGCCGAACCCCACCCTCTCAGGATCTCGTGCCACGTGCCTCCGTAGCGATCAACGGCTCCGATTAAATCGGGGAATCGCCACTCGCGATTTCGACGTGCATGCAACTCTTTCACTTGCCAACCCTGATATACCGATATGCGATGGCAAATGGGTTCTACCTGCGCTTGGAGGTTAAATCTCTCGCTACTTCTCCCAGATCTGACGATCCGCGGGACTTCGCGATTCTCTCCAGAATTTCAAGTCATCGATTCTCTTCCTCTTGAGGAATCCTCCTGCTCCCCAAGGTTCCGTCCTCTTTGAGCTTTTCCTGGGTCTGTTTCCACAGCAAGCACGAAGGAACTATCCCTCCTGAGCTTGTAGACTCTGATTCCTTCAGAGGCCTTTACGCCGCTTCCTGTGCTCGACTTCCCAGCGACTCTCTAAGTGTTAAAGTCGTCCAGATCCTGTGCACTCACCTGCAACAGAAGTCCTCGTCTCCCTTTCCTCAGACTCACTTCTGAGACTCCAGTCTAACCTGCACTTCACCTGCACGGTTCGAATAACTCAACACAATTCCGGTAGAGGAGAATAAGAGTTTACCTGTAGAGCCCCCTCAATGCACTCTATGCGGAGGAATTCGACTGCACTCTATGCAGGAATCTCCTGGCTCAAACAGTGAAACAATTGAGACTCATTCTCTTCTCTCTCCCAGATTTCTAATCTGCCATGAAATTACATATGCAACATATACAACGAAGTCATAACAAGAAGCAAGTATGCAACAACATAATATCAACAACACACAGAGAATAATCACAGCCATGGAATTGAATCAAAGCCTTCCTATTAATTCAATATCTGTACATGGGGATTCTTCACCAGTTCTTTGCTTTGCTCTCTCCTTGCTCTTGAATGCTAATTTTGAATGCTTTGAATGAATACAATAATACAAAGGAGGGTGCCTATATTCTGTTTTCCCTCTCGAAAGAAAAACTGTCTAATCTAGACTTAATTAATTTATCTACTTGCATTAAATCTAATAAATGCCTCAACTACCTAAGGACGAGAGCTTATCTACTCAAGGTCCGTTACAATGTACAAGTGCACTTCATCACATCAATACATTAATGTTTGGCGCACCAAATATCAAAATATTTCAAAGTTTGAATGTTGGCGCTCTCCAGCTGTCTTTTCTTTGCTCCACACGCTGGCTCGCTTGATGAGGTGTGGATGTTCCTGCATCAATTAATAATTAAGTCATAAAGGCTAGATAGAATGTTTAAAATAAAATAGTAAATTAATAATAATTTTAAAAACTTAAATACTTTGAAATATAATCAAACCGTTACCATTTAATAAAATTATTTTATTAGTAGTAAGATTTAAATTAGATATTTCCACAAGGTGGTCTTAGAATATAAAGAAAATAAAATAAAGAGTGGATAAAAAATGAGAAATTAGTTCTCGCAAAGTAAAGTATGAGGAACTTCCAATTAGGAGGTTAAAAATATGGGGGTAAGAATAAACAGTTAAGGCTAACTCAAAGTTCAAAGGTAGAAGATAATGAAGATGACTACTAATTTAAAGATGAAAATATTAAAGGGGGGGATTATAGAACAAAAATTAAAGAAGTCTAAGAATTATAAGGAACTTGAAAATAATAAGGACGATGTTCATAAAAGAGAAGTAAATAGGTTTAGGTGAAAAGAAT
>ML787486.1:497958-508653 GCA_009831015.1 Picea engelmannii | reverse complement strand
TAGTGTTTAAGGTGATGAAAGATAGGCTTCCACGAATGACTAAGTTTATAACCATCATCTCAATTAAAGTTAATAGGATGATTTTTAATTTCTAAGGCTTCACGAATGATGCGAGATGAGGGGTAAGGTGTTGAGGCTAAGACTTTTGTTTGATAAAAACAAATTAGGTGTTTGAATTTGGAAGAGTGCTCAACAAGGGATGATTTAGAGATACAATTGTGGTTGGTATCAACAATGTGTTTTTTTAAACGAGTTTTGAAGGATCTACCAATCTATCCAATGTATGATTTGTCATAGGAGCAAGGAATATGGTAAACTCCTGGGCCAAGCATGGGGTCATATTTATCCGTAGCATATCTAAAGGATTTTTTTAGGGTTTAAAATTGTTTGAAAACAATTTTTATATTCTTCTTGACCAAAATTATAGATATGCGATCGGTAGTACCTTGAATATAGGGAAGAGAGACGAGAGATAGGGACTAGGAAGAACATGAAGAGTTTTTATATTTAGTTTTACCGGTGGAAGGGAAGGTTTTCGATATTTGAGAGCGGGAGTAATCATTGGATATAAGGGCCTAGGATAGGTGGAATTTTTCATTTTCGAGAAATTGGGTATGGGATATGTGAATGGCTAGAGTAATAAGAGTTTTAAGGACAAAATTTTTTTGGGCTTGGTCTTGGTAGTGATGGGAACGTGCATGAAGTATTAATACACTAATAAAATAATAGATTAATTAATAAAGTAGTAATATATTAGTAAAGTATTAATACATTATTGCATAAATGTAATGTAAAAATTAAAGGGTTAATTTGCATTAATGTATAATGTAGGGTATTAATTAATTGTTACATTAGTAACATAATGTATTAATTAATTAATATATTTATACAGTATTAATTAATACATTGCTAAATTATTAATACACTAATAAAGTAATACATCAATAATACATTATTAATGTATTAATACAAAAAAAAAAAATACATTTAATACATTAAATGCATTACTAAAGTACTAAAAGATTAAAAAATTAATAAAGTATTAATGCATAGATAAAATAATACATTGGTAATACATTATTACCATAATAATACAAAAAATATATATTTAATACATTGAATGCAATAATAAATACATACTAAAGTATTAATAGATTAAAACATTAATAACTTATTAATACAATTATAAAGTAGTATATTAATAATACATTATTAAAGTATTAATATATTAATCCATTAATTCACAATGATCGTGATTGACTATGGTTGACCATGACCATGGTTAAGTTTGGTTGACCTTAGTTGACTTTGGGAAGGAAAGCTTATCTATGGTTGATCTTGGTTGTCTTTCACCATGCTTGACTATGGTTTCCTCGGGTTTATTATGGTCGACCATGCCCATGGATGACCTTTAATGACCAGGTGGATTTGATTATGTTTGGATATGTTGATTATGTAAATAACCATAGTTTACTATGGCACTAGTATATTGCAATGTTGATCATGTTTTATTCAACACATTGGGACATCAAGTTTTGTTCATGACATTGTGACATCAACTTTTGTTCGTTATATGACATCATAAGTTTATGGTCATAAAATTATGATGAAAGGTTTTATTTTTTTTTGTCACATTATGTCATTGGAGTAGTCTTTTCATAGTCCGACAGTTCATTATTTCGTCACATTGTGACGTCAGGAAATGTTCGTCACGTTTCAATGTTGGGTGATGTTTTTCACATTGCCACATTTGGTTGTGTACATCACATTGTGAGAATGGGTTGTGTTCATCCCATTGCAACATTTAGAAATGTATGTCATAATGTGATGTAAGAGATGTGCATCACATCGCAATGTGAGGACATGATCATCACTTTGCGAGGACAGGGATATGTTCGTCACATTGTGACATCCATTTATGTTCGTCATATTGCAACGATAGGGAAATGTTCATGACATTGCAACATTGTTGTATTTAGTAGAATGAAAAGTTACTATGTTCTTCAAACTACAACATTACTATGTCTAGCACTATGCGACATTACTATGTCCAACACATTGCAACATTTCAAAGAGAGGATATGTTCATCACATTGCGATGACATGGCTATGTTCGTCATAGTGCGACGTTCCTTTATATTCACCATATGGTGACAACAGAGAAATGTTTGTCACATTATGACATCCATATATGTTCATCATATTGTGATGTTACTATGTTTGGTAGACTGGAATGTTACTACACTCGACACATTGTGATGTTTGGAAATGTTTGTCACATTGTGACATCTGGAAATGTTTGTCACATTGCGATGTTTGGAAATGTTTGAGACATTACAACATTTGAAAATGCTTGTCATGATATGTGAGTCACATTGAAACGTGAGGATATGTTCATCACATTGTAACATATGTTAATATTCGTTAGATTGTGACGATAAGGAAATGTTCATCACATTACAATGTTACTATGTCTGGTAAATTGAAATGTTACTATGTTTGACACATTGCAACATTTGAAAATGTTTATCACATTGCGATGTTAGGATATGTGTGTCACATTACAACATGAGGAAATGTTCATCACATTGCAATGACAAGGAGATGTGCGACACATTGCGATCTATGTTTATGATTGTCACAATGCAATGTTACTATCCACATTACAACAACATGGCTATGCTCCTCACATTGTGACATAATTTCATGTTTTTCACATTGTGATGTTACTATGTTTAGTAGATTTCAACGCTACTATGTTTTTTAGACTACAACATTATTATCTTCATCACTATGCGATGTTGCTATGTTCAACACATCGAAATATTACTATGTTCATCACATTGTAAAGTATGCTTTTGTTTGTTAGATTGAAATGTGGAGGCATGCTCGTCACATGACAAGGTTGGTTTCTGTTCAAGATATTACGAAAATGAAGTTCTGGCAAAGTTTTTAAAAAGCATCTAACTAAGTGTTCCATTTGTAAAGAAGATAGGAAATTTGAACTCAGGGGATACATTACATAGAAGGAAACTTAGAATCATACTTGATCTAGGGACATTCCATATGATCTTGAAGTGTAAAATATATCCCTTCAAAATAAGAATATGTAAATTTAGAATATTGTGATACCCCATGATTTGAAATTTAATATTATTTCTATTATTATTTTTATTTTATAATTTTAATTAGTTTTCGAAAAGATAATTTGGTTGATTCACCAAATATGAATTGTAAAACATTGTTATTTTATGAAAATAAATACATGTAGAAAAGGGGCAGACGTTGAAGTAGTTGTTAAAGAGGGAGTTAGGAATCAAAAGGGGTTGGCCAAGTGGCACTAGAATGAGATAAGTTATGGAGTGTTGGTCACTATAATTGCTTAATTAACTCAAACAATCAAGTGCTACATGAATTGTCAACCCAGGGAAGTCTGTTTATTTCAAAGATAACCACACACTATATATGCACAATTCCAAAAGAAACTTAGAGTTGTAGTAAAACAAACTATATTAATCACACTTGTCTTGAATGAACTGAAGTTCTGACTTGAATTATAGGAAAGCAACCTACCTATTGCAGATCCTTAAAGATTAATCTAAAGAATCCTGGATTACATTAAAATAACAATTGCAACAGGAAGGAACAACTATTCTGTAACAAGAGAACAAGACCCTTACTCCCAAGCAGAAACTTCAGCACCTTATTTCTGATTAACACACTTTCATGAAAACAGTAATGCAGAGAAGGATAATTCTATCTAGCAAAGGACAGGTCCATCTAATTCCTTCCTTTCTAAGCAGGAACCCTTAGCCCTATTTCTGACTAGCACACTTTTGAAAAAGAACTGAAATCTACAGAGAACAGGACCTTATGATCCCTTCCTTTCTAAGCAGGAACCCTTAACCCAGTCTCTGGCTAGCACACTGCAGAAATAATTGAAATCTACAGAGAATAGGACCTTCTAATCCCTTCCTTTCTAAGCATGAACCCTTAACCCAATCTCTGGCTAGCACACTTGAAGAAATAATTGAAATATACAGAGAACATGACCTTCTGATTCCTTCCTTTCTAAGCATGAACCCTTAACCCAGTCTCTGGCTAGCACACTTGCAGAAATAATTGAAATCTACAGAGAATAGGACCTTCTGATTCCTTCCTTTCTAAGAAGGAACCCTTAACCCAGTCTCTAGCTAGCACACTTGTAGAAATAATTGAAATCTACAGAGAACATGACCTTTTGATTCCTTCCTTTATAAGCAGGAACCCTTAACCCAGTCTCTGGCTAGCAAACCTCATAAAATCATCACACAAGATTGCTAATGAAAAGAATTATGAACTTTGTGAAACTAATGTAACATTCAATAAACTAAAGTTCTTAACAAGACAGAGTTCAGTAGTGTTTCAGCAAAGCAGAATTCATTAAAAGTAGTGTTCAGCAGACAAAAGTTAATCAAGGCATAAACAGAAATTACGGTAACACACTCTAAAACTAATGGGTGAATATTGTGAAGAAGGTGGGCCCTCCCTTCTCACAAGATTCCCCTGAGACGAAAAAGCTAGAGAAGGATGCTCAAAATAGTTTTCTATTCATCTGTCAATGTATCATATTACAATATGAAAATGAAGTACGTCCCTCTCTCTGAAGCTTTCTCAATACATAAAACTTGGATCCTTTCGAACGGTGATTTCCTCTTATTTAAATAGGGAATCCCTTCGATACAATTGATCAAAAATTAGAATGTGTATCTGAGTCCTATTCTTAGTCAGATTGACTTTCTAAACCAGAATAGGATGTCCTAGTCTCGTGCAACAAAATGCTATTGGAAGTGTTGAATGAGATGTTGTTGTTACGGCTGGAGTAACAGTTTCTTCTCATTGTTGTTGATGATGTTTCATCATCGCAAATCGTGGGTTGTTTTAGCCACAGGATTTGCGCTTTGTTGTAAGGTTGATGTCGACCGCTAACTGTGTAATGACTTCCTTTGTGTTTCAGCGTCGTCGGTCCTAGGCTGTGTAACGGCTTCCTCTGTGTTTCAGCATCTGCGACTCTGGACTATGTAACAGCTTTGTGTTTCAGCATCTGTGAATGTGGACTGTGTAACAACTCTGTGTTTCAGCATCTGTGACTTTGGACTATGTAACAGCTCTGTGTTTCAGCATCTGCGACTCTGGACTATGTAACAGCTCTGTGTTTCAACATCTGTGACTGTGGACTGTGTAACAACTCTGTGTTTCAGCATCTGTGACCCTGGACTGTATAACAGTTGTGTTTCAGCATCAGGCCTCAAATGCTAATCTGCAGTTTGAACTGTTTCAGCACTTATACATTTCTAATCAATGGTTAAGTACGAGAATGATGTAAAATATTATGCAATGAAGATTAAACGTATAGTAATGAGAAGGGGCGTTTGTATACCTTTGGAATTATCAGATAAAGTGATAGTATGAGTTTAAATGTGGGTGATAAAGAGTGTAATAGTGGAAAAAGTATAGGCAAAAAGGTACATTGTGTGGTCCTAACATCCCCCCCAACTCAAGGTGTTGCATGTCCTCAGGCAACGTCACTCTGAATCAGAGACTGGATACCGACTCTGAGTGTGTAAATTACTCAAGAAGTAGCTCTGCGAGGTACTGTCCATTGGCGTTCTGAACCCTTGGACCTGCTGTAATCTTTTCCATGTTGTTGTTTCTGTCTTCTTAGGTAGCTTATAACTGATTTGATACCTTTCTATTGGCAACTAGAGGATAGGAAAGTAAAACCGGTACCCTATCCAGTTTTCAACACAGTGCTGAATACACTGGATGTAGTTAGGTATCCTGGAAATTGCTACCTCTAGGTTGGTAGGGTTAAAAGGATTGTGTTCTTGTCTCTTTTCAGTGGAGTGCTGCCAAATCAGGCTATTTGCCTGGAGGGCAGGAATCTCTATGGATCTGATGATGTGATGATAGTCCTAGAGCACTCTTGATTATAGCTGCTGAACATGTTCAATCACCCCTGGTTTCTTTAAGAACTCATAATATTCTGTGACAAAGGTGGCTGCCTTCTGAGGTTCTGGTCTTATCCAGAGGAGGCAATTATCTTCATTGTGCTTGGCATTCAAAAAGTCATCTTGCCAAATGATTTGATTGTGGAGAAAGGAGGTGAACACTCGAATCTGAATGTCCCCAACAAGAGGATTGAGGTTCAGCTGCCTGTTCTCAGGGATGGCTTCGTTGTGGAAATATGCCTCACAGAGGAGGTGCTGATCTCTAGCAGATGCTTCTGTGAAAGTTTTGACAAAATCTATTGGGTGTAGTACTGCATAGGATTTGCCTTCTATAATTGATTTGATTTGAAACCATGTGAGTCGCTCCATAAGGAACAAGGAGTAGTTATAAGATGGTTTTCTTGTGTCCAATAACTTTTGTGTCAAATCAAATACCCGGGCCATTCTACCTTTTAACTCCTTCTTCTGTTTCTTCAGGGAACGAGCTTCCTCACGTGTCTGCTGTAGAGCTTCCCAATTTGAGAAAGTGTGATTTATCAAGTTTTGTTTGTGCACTTACAGGCTTTTGGCCTGTGTTTCAGCATATTCTTTCTTCCATTTTTTTATTGTTTCCTGCTCATCCCATAGCTGAGTCTGTGTTTCAGCATTGCAAGTAGTGGGATGAGGTAAGGTCTGAGTAGACTGTTCCATAAAAGTGGGGATATTGATCTGGCTGGGGGGTGTGAATTCCTCCATGGGCATTGTCTGTATAACTTTGTTGACAAAGGTAGGGGCTTCTTTTGTTCCAATGCAGGGCTCAGTCTTGATCTTGGGAGGACCTGCTGGTTCTTGTGTTTCAACAAGTTCTTCCTTGACTACAAAAGGTGAAGGAATAGGGGTTGCTCCTGTTACTGGGACTTGAGTTACCTTATAGCCCGCTTGATAATAAATATCCCCACATTGGAAACACATATGTTCTTTACACGTGCTCTCTGTAGTCTCTTCTGACAAGGTTATTGTACGAGCCAAGGTGTACAAATTTAGTTCCTTTTCATATGCTTCCTTTGCCCTGGCTAATTCTTCCTTATATGCTTCCAGTTCAGACTTTAAAAACTCGTTTTCCTGCAATATAGAGGCCATTGTTGGTTCTGGTTGTTGTGGAGCAGCTGCAGGAATGGTAGCTGAAACTTGTATTTCAGCTTCTTGATGTAAGGAAAGTAATGTTGCAGCGCCCTGGACCTCTGATTCCTGTATCTCCATTTCAATGTCAGCAGTTGGTTCTTGTGTTTCAGCGGTAGCTGGTTCTTGTGTGGCAGCTATGGCTGGTTCTTGTGTTTCAACCACTGAATAGGTAGTTGGTTCTTGTGTTTCAACTACTTTATTTGAGGAGAGTAGTGTTGTAGCACCTTGGACCTCTGATTCCTGTATCTCCATTTCAATGTCAGCAGTTGGTTCTTGTGTTTCAACCGTAGCTGGTTCTTGTGTGGCATCTATGGTTGGTTCTTGTGTTTCAGCCACTGAATAGGTAGCTGGTTCTTGTGTTTCAGCTATAGTACGGGTAGTTGGTTCTTGTGTTTCATCTACTTTATTTGAGACGGGTGATGTCGCAACACCTTGGGCATCTGGTTCTTGTGTTTCAGTGCCCGTGGGTGGAATAGGAAAAGATCCCGGGATTTGGGAGGTTGGAGGTGTACGGGGTATCAGTTGAATGGGTTGGGGGTGTAGGGTAGTGGCCATAATGGCTGGTCTTGTGGCGACCCTTGCTCACTTTTTTTGTAAGAAGGGCGGAAAGAAGGGATTTATTCGTTTTCGTTTACGTGGGGGTTTTTCCTCAATGATGGGGCAGGCAGAATTATCTGGCTCAGATTCATCACTAAGAATATGAAGGGCAGGAGTGGATGATTTTGGTAAGGTATGAGGTGGGCTTGGTATGGTAGGGGAATTGATTGAACTGATTGGTTTTGTGGGCGGGCTATTGGGTACTTCTGGCGGGTCTGGGGGATTTTGTGGTTGCTTCTCCTGGAGCTTTTCAGGAATTTCAGCAGCTGCTTGGGGGTTTATGGGCGGATTATTTAGTGGAGGGTTTTTTTGAGCAAAACCCCTTTGGATGAGAAATTGGAAAAGACGGTGATGGGTGAGTGAAAGGGTGGGATCTTTAGCCTTTCTGCAGTAATGCGCCATATTTTTCAAACATCCCAGCAAATAATAAAGAATATTGACTCGTCGATTATCCCTTAAATGAGATAACAGAAGAAAGTCGTGCTGATAAACTACCTGGTACCGGCCCTCGTAGGTTAGGTAATGCTTTATTAATCTTGCAACTTCCGGCCATGGGGGTGGCAATGAGCTAAGTTGAACACCCCTGCCTTTAAATTCAATTCGTTCTTCTGGTAGGAAGAAGTTCTGCTGAGCATTCTGAATGATTTGTTTACGGCTGAACATGCGAGTGTCATAGATAGGGAGGCCTGAGACCTATGCTATATCTTCCTCTGTTACTAAAATTCAGACCCCTTGGACGACAGAATGGTCTTCCTGAAGGTTTAGGGCGAATTGCAGGACCTGTTGTTCATTATACCACTGGAGTCTCTGAAAGTAACTGAGCCATCCTGCCTGCAGGAAAGATTTGATAAGCTGCTGGATAGTGTTCTAACAGCGCTGTGGTGGCGGGTTCGTTTCGTATGAAAGAGCCTCCCATAGCTACCAACTCGGTAAGATACAGCGCCAAAGAGTTTGAGTATAAACATCTACGCAAGGTGAGTTTTCCGAGCGACGTTATGCAAAATGGCGGTCAAATGTGTGAAAGGGTTGTGAAATAGGGGTGGCGGCGGTGAATTTGTGTGAAATGATGGTATCGAAGATTTGATGTGTCCTCCCCTCCCGTCAAGTGCGGCTAGTAATGATTGCACTTGAGTGGTCATAATGATATAGAATCCTCCCATTAACTATAGTCTAACTGAATTACATAAAATTTACATACCTCGCCTTACCTTTTGATTCGTTCTACAAACAAAATATCATGCCTGTCTGTGGTAGTCCTGTCGTGGTGGAGACTTTTGATCTAATAGATGAATTGTGTCGAGGTTTGCTGACTGGAAGGATGAACTATAATATGAGGGTGTACAATCTTGCTGACAGATGATGTTGAAAGACTAGTGTTTCAGTAACAGAAAAGAATGAAACAATTGTTGGACGGTGTTGTTTCGGTGATGAGAAACTATGAAAAATTGCTGAACAATAGTGTTTTAGCATCGGAGGAAAGTCAAGAGTGTTGAACGGTGGTGTTTCAGCATCGGGAGAAAGTCAATAGTGGTGTTTCAGCATCGGAGGAAAGTCAAGAGTGTTGAACGGTGGTGTTTCATCAACGGAAAAGAAAAGGCAAAACAATTGTTGGACGATGTTGTTTCGTCGATGAAGAATGGTGAGGAAATGGCAGACTATAGTGTTTTGGGAGTAGGAAGAATAAAAAGTGTTGAACAGTGGTGTTTCAACATCGGGAAAAATGATGAAAAGTTGTTGGCAATGGTGTTTCAGCAATGGGAAATAAAAGGCGAAAAAATTGTTGGACGGTGTTGTTTCGTCGATGAAGAATGGTGAGGAAATGGCGGACTGTAATGTTTTGGGAGTAGGAATAATAAAAAGTGTTGAACAGTGGTGTTTCACCATCGGGGGAAAAGGTTGTTGAACAGTGATGGGGGAATTACGTGTGGGGTTGGTGGTAGTGGTAATGAAGGAAAGGAACAAATTGTTGGCTGTGGTGTTTCGGCATCGGGGGAAAGTCAAGAGTGTTGAACGGTTGTGTTTCAGCATCGGGAAAGTTTGTCTCTTTGAAGTAGGATCGTCCTTTCCTAGTGGCTTGTGCTTCAATCGGGAATCTGCAAAAATCGACTATAACATGGTATTTCTTGACAGGGATTATTAGTAAATAAAATATAACCTAATCTAATACAAAAGAAATTAACTTAAAAGAATTAATTTCTATTAGGGGTAGAAACCCCATCAACGAAGAGGAAATGGGCGTCTTCCATGCATGTGGCCTTAAAATATTCTTTAGAAATAGGTCGCTGATACAGACGGAGCCGATGACCATTTACAAGTAACAGGGTTTTGGAGTCATCGATGGTGAGGAGCCTTACTGTTCCATTGGGGAAAACTGTGTCTACTTCGTAAGGTCCAATCCATCTTGTACGCAGTTTCCCTTGAAATTCTTTGAACCGAGAATCATACAGTAGGGCCCAATTACCTTTTTGGAACTTCTTGTTCTTGATATTTTTGTCATGCCATTTTGATCTTTGCTATTGAATTATGGTTGTTTGCTGAATGGCATCTAGTCTTTTCTCCTCTAGTTCATTAAGCTGATGCAACCTGGTTGTCTGTGCATCGGTTAAATCAAGGTTGACAGCTAAAGCAGTCCTTAAGGTTTTTATCTCAAATTCCATAGGAAAGACAACACTCTTTCCATAGACTAATTCATAGGGAGAGAATCCTGTAGTATTTCTCCAGGTAGTTTTGTAGGCCCATAGTGCTTCAGGGAGCCTGTAGGACCAATCCTTTCTATTTTCCTTCATTGTTTTTGTGAGAATGGATTCTATTACTTTGTTTGTGCTTTCCACCTGTCCATTGTCTTGGGGGTGGTATGTTGTAGTCATTCTCTGTTGAATATGATATTTCTGAAGGGTGGCTTTGAACCCATGAGAAGTGAAAGGAGGTCCTCCATCTGTAACTAATT
>ML787486.1:468467-493470 GCA_009831015.1 Picea engelmannii | reverse complement strand
ATATAGTTTTAAGAATGTCTTTACTTACATTGGGGTGACTGGATCTTTGTAGATTGTATTGTAGCCTTTCTACAAAGTCCTCCAGATTCTCATCTTCTTTCTGCATCATCTTAAATAGCTCCTCCTTCTTTTCCCTTGTTCGGAAGTAATCCTGGTATTTGTTCAGGAATTTATGTTTCATTTGGTCCCATGTTGTGATTACATGGCTTCCAAGACTCATAAACCATCTTAGTGCATTTTCTTTTAGTCTTGCTGGAAATAACTTTAATTTATGAGCATTAGAAACGTAATCATAACTTCTGCATAATATGTCAAACTCAAAAAGAAATTCATCAGGATCCTCTAAAGATAAAGCATGAAAATTAGGTAATGCTGAGAGTGGAATTTTTTTCATGGGGGCTACTCCTCTAGGGAGATCGCTAATAGGGAATCCTAGTGTAGAGAAAGAGTTTTCATCTTTTATCTCTCCTTCAGGACCTGCCTATTCTTCGTGATGCAATTCTTCATTGTACTCATCCATGTTTTCCTCTGTCTGCTCCCCTGCTGCACTTGCTCTGTCCTCAATGTCTCCTACTGGCTTTTGGACTGTCTCAGGACTCCAAACTTCTTTCCCTATTCCAAAAATTGCTTGAAATGAAGGCTGGAAGTTTTGTTTTCGAAGGTTTGGTCGTTGAGCAGTAGATTCAGACTTTGATATAATCTCGTCAATGTAAGTCTTTATTCCTCCTTTTCCTTTTCCCTTGCCACCTGTAGGGTTAGTGTCTTTGGGGTCTTTCATGCAATCTTTTTATCTAAAAAAAATCATAAGTGCTTTTGAAATCTATAGCTACCTTCCCCGACAACGACGCCAAAATGTTGGTCACTATAATTGATTAATTAACTCAAACAATCAAGTGCTACATGAATTGTCAACCCATGGAAGTTTGTTTATTTCAAAGATAACCACACACTATATATGCTCAATTCCAAAAGCAACATAGAGTTGTAGTAAAAGAAACTATATTAATCACACTTGTCTTGAATGAACTGAAGTTTCGACTTGAATTATAGGAAAGCAACCTACCGATTGCAGATCCTTAAAGATTAATCTAAAGAATCATGGATTTCATTAAAATAACAATTGCAACAGGAAGGAACAACTATTCTGTAACCAGAGAACAGGACCCTTACTCCCAAGCAGAAACTTCAACACCTTATTTCTGATTAACAACCTTTCATGAAAACAGTAATGCAAAGAAGGCTAACTCTATATAGAAGAGGACAGGGCCATCTAATTCCTTCCTTTCTAAGCAGGAACCCTTAGCCATATTTCTGACTAGCACACTTGTGAAAAAGAACTGAAATCTACAGAGAACAAGACCTTCTGATCCCTTCATTTCTAAGAACGAACCCTTAACCCAGTCTCTTGCTAGCACACTGCAGAAATAATTGAAATCTATAGAGAACAAGACCTTCTGATCCCTTCCTTTCTAAGCAAGAACCCTTAACCTAGTCTCTGGCTAGCACACTTGCATAAATAATTGAAATCTACAGAGAACAGGACTTTCTGATTCCTTCCTTTCTAAGCAGGAACCCTTAACCCAGTCTCTGGATAGCACACTTGCAGAAATAATTGAAATCTATAGAGAACAGGACCTTCTGATTCCTTCCTTTCTAAGAAGGAACCCTTAACCCAGTCTCTGGCTAGAAAACCTCATAAAATCATCACACAAGATTGCTAATGAAAAGAATTATGAACTTCGTGAAACTAATGTAACATTCAATAAACTAAAGTTCTTAACAAGACAGAGTTCAATAGTGTTTCAGCAAAGCAGAATTCATTAAAAGTAGTGTTCAACAGACAAACGTTAATCAAGGCATAAACATAAATTACACTAACACACTCAAAAACTAACGGGTGAATCTTGTGAATAAGGTGGGCCCTCCCTTCTCACAAGATTCCGCTGAGACGAAAAAGCTAGAGAAGGATGCTCAAAGCAATTTTCTATTCATCTGTCAATGTATCATATTACAATCTGAAAATGAAGTACATCCCTCTCTCTGAAGCTTTCTCAATACATAAAACTTGGATCCTTTCGAACGGTGATTTCCTCTTATTTAAAGAGGGAATCCCTTCTATACAATTGATAAAAAATTACAATGTATATCTGAGTCCTATTCTTAGTCAGATCGACTTTCTAAACCAGAATAGGATGTCCTAGTCTTGCGCAACAGAATGCTATTGCAAGTGTTGAATGAGATGTTGTTGTAACGGCTGGAGTAACAGTTTCTTCTCGTTGTTGCTGATGGTGTTTCATCATCCCAAATCGTGGGTTGTTTCAGCCACGGGATTTGCACTTTGTTGTAAGGTTGTTGTTGACCGCTGACTGTGTAACGACTTCCTTTGTGTTTGAGCGTCATCGGTCCTGGGCTGTGTAATGACTTCCTTTGTGTTTCATCATCTGCGACTCTGGACTGTGTAACAACTCTGTGTTTCAACATCTGCGACTGTGGACTGTGTAACAACTTTGTGTTTCAGCATCTGCGACTCTGGACTGTGTAACAACTCTGTGTTTCAGCATCTACGACTCTCGACTGTGTAACAACTCTGTGTTTTAGCATCTGCGACTGTGGACTGTGTAACAAATCTGTGTTTCAGCATCTGCGACCCTGGACTGTATAACAACTCTGTGTTTCAGCATCAGGCCTCAAATGTTAATCTGCAGTTTGAATTATTTTATCACTTATACATTTCTAATCAATGGTTAAGTACGAGAATAATGTAAAATATTATGCAAAACAGATTAAACGTATAGTAATGAGAAGGGGTGTTTGTATACCTTTGGAATGATCAGATAAAGTGATAGTATGAGTTTAAATGTGGGTGATCAAGAGTGTAATAGTGGAAAAAAGTATAGGCAAAAAGGTACATTGTGTGGTCTAACATGGAGTTAACTCAACTTGAAAAGGACACATTCCAAATTTATAGGAGAATCTCTAAACTTGTGTAGAATTAGATCTGATAGGTGGTAAGTGAGGAGGATTCTTAAGTAAAGTGTCACAAGTCCTAGGAAAAATAAAAGGAATTCATAACAAGCAAGTGGGATTCCATTCCTAGAATGTGGAGTAATAGATCGAGAAGGCTACACACTGAATTGACACAATGATTTATTTTAGATTACACACAACAAGATAGTATTTAGAATTCTTCAAGAGACCACGTAGGCATCCCCTTGGATTTTGAACTCTTCTTGGGGTTTGGGAAAAGGAGACCACCTAGGGGAACACCCTCCTAGGGTGCACAAGTCAATCACTTGGGCACAACACATCTTCAACTTTTGCCGATTAATTAAATATATGTAAATAAATGGTTCCCTCAGTATATAAGCTAAATCGGGACTCAAATAAAGGATTCTTACCTTTTCTTCTGAAGCTATGTGTCTCGTTGTTTTTGTTTTATGAGTTTGCATTTTACATTCATGACAATTTTTTTTTAGGGTTTCTGAAGAATAACCAGTGCGCATTCCTTGATGGTTGCCTCCTGGTGACTCTGTTTTCCATGTTTCCACCTCTGAGAGAAAGCTTATCCCATTATCTAGCCACTCTCTCAGGGATAAAATCATTCCTTCAAGTTTTCTTAGGAAAAAGGGAGGATCTTAGGCATAAAATAATTTCCTTCAAGTTTTCTTAGGCAAAAAGGAGGATGCACCAACTCGGGTTTGTGCCCTGACTCGTTCTCCTTTGCTAGGATGATGTGAGTGCACCCTCTTATATGGTTGCATTTTGATTCTCTCACTGATCCCCGAAGGTCATTCTCAGATAGCCAAAGCCTTTTGGCCACTCTCGAATCATCCCGGTTTGGATCCCCATTGCTTGGTCACCCAAACCAATGGTGCCCCCTGTTTAGATTTGCACCCCTGAGGATTTTTTGGTCAGAAGTCAAATTATGGATTGCATGGTCACCTTCTCCCATAGATCGCCTTCTTGGGCACATAAATTGGTATCATATCCTCAAGATCCATGGAAAATCTTTCGATCTTGAAGATTGAGCCAAATGTTTTTGGCGGTTTTCATGAAATAGTTTAGATTTTTCCCATTCTAGGGTTTCCATTTTAATGCAAGAATATAAATAGAACTCATAAGCCCCAAGGGCGCCTAGATATCCATTGAAACAAATAGGAGTTCCATAGATCTAAAACAATACAAATCTCTCCCTCTATACCAGTTCAGCTCCATTGCTTTAGGGTTTTGTGTTGTTTGTTATCAAAACAGAGTCCTTTGTTCAACATTGCAAACTAGGGGTTCCTTTGATATTCAACTAGCATCACAATGCCTCCATGAAAACATCCTTTGGCATTCAACTCAAATTCCAACACATCAAATCCCATCCAATATTCTTCCTCTGTCCTCAATGAGCTGCTCAGAATGCAACAACAAAACAATCCAGACCCCTTTCAGTTGGACACTCAAATCCAACTACCCAAATTTGTTGGTCAAACCAATGGAGAAATTGTGGATTCTTGGATCCATAGCCTCTCCACCTATTTCAATACATGTCCAAGCCTTATTGAGGAAATAAATCTCCATATTGTTGCCTTGCAATTAGAAGGACTCGAAAAAACTTGGTGGGATACAGTGAAAGAGAAGACCACATTTGTCATAGACATTTGGGATTCTCTAGAATCCTCTAATTCCAAACCCATCAGAACCTACGATCATCTTTCTAAAGCTTTGATAAATTGCTTCTACCCACCCAGGTATGTGCAATGCTTATGGATCAAATGGCACCAACTTCGATAACTCCCTTCACAAGGAGTGCAAGGCTACATAGACTTCTTCTACAAGATGTGCCTCTTACTTCAAATTCCAGATACAAAAGAGGTACTCATATTAAAATTTATGTCTGGTTTATTAAGTCAGTTCAGTCAAGAAGTAGAGTTGTTTGAAAATCCAACTTTAGACAAAACATTTGAGAGATATTTGCCTATAGAAATGAAAGACGCTCTTGGAGGTCGTACTCCTCAGTCCCGCCCCTACACCAATCCCCCTTCCTCTCAACCATCCATATCCCATATTTCATCCCTCTTTCTACCTCCTCAGGCTCAAAACCCCACACCCAATACAAATACAAGGACAACCTAGTGCTCATTCCACAAAACCACTTCACACAATTCATTAGATTTTCACATCCTCCAAAATCTAAAAACCAACAAAACCTTACTCATTGAGCTCATTCTGCCTTCCCAAGTACAAGATACTGAAGAAGTTCCTCTGGACAATCCCACAAAAGTATATCCCTCACTTCTTCTAATGACCCATGAAGATTCAAACTCATCCACCCAACCCCTCTTCACCCATAACTGCCAAATCAAAAATGCCTTGGCTTTACTGATTATGGACAATGGAAGATAGAAGAATTTGGTGTCTTAGGACCTGCCTTAATCTAGTTACTAATCCGCATCTGCAACCCTATCAACTTGGATGGGTCCAGAAGGATGGCCCTTGCCTCTTAGTTTCTAAGCATTGTCTGCTCACTTTCTCCATAGGCCATTTCAAAGATACTATCCTCTGCGATGTCTCCTCCTTGGATTGTGCGGATTTGTTTCTCAGTATCCCATACCAAACCCAAGGAAATGCTATCTATGTAGCCAAATACCACCAGTACAAAATTACCAAAGAAGGCCAGACTTATATCTTAACTGCAACAAAACACTAACCCCATGCTACCAAAGAATAAATCTCGCATGTACACTTAAACCAATGTGTCTCTCTCTAATTGGTTCACCTAATAACACTAAACAATACCACACACCATGTTCCTGAAACAATGACTACCCTCCTCCATGAGTTTGCATAGGTATTTCAACCTCCAGAGGGACTCCCCCCCTCCAAACATATCGAACATTCCATTCATCTCATCCTTAGATCTTCTTTACCTAACGCCCCTACTTATCGGTTGGCCTCAACAGAAATAGAGGAAATGGAAAGACAACTGACTGACCTCATCAACTTTGGCCACATCCAACCTTCATATTCTCCCTGTGCTTCTGTCGCATTTGTCATCCCTAAAAGAGATACCTCAGAAATGCGCCTTGTTACTGATTACTGAGCCTTGAACAAAGCCTCAATAAAAAAACATTACCCCCTGTCCCAGATTGAGGAACTACTCGACAACATACAAGGAGATATGTGGTTTACTAAATTGGATGTGACATTTGTCTACCATCAAGTTCGAATGAACCCAAATGATATTTGGAAAACAACATTCAAGACCAAATTTGGTCTTTTTGAGTGGAAAGTCATGCCTTTCGGCCTCACCAACGCCCCAGCCACTTTCATGAGGCTCATCACTGAAATATTTAGATATCAGTTGGGTCTATTTGTGGTAATCTACTTAGATTACATTCTCATCTTTAGTCTAACATGGAACACTCACATAAAACATATCTGACAAGTTCTCCAAATTCTCCAAGAACACAAGTCGCAAGTCAAAGCGAAGAAGTCATATTTTGGTCAGACTTCAGTTCCCTATCTCAGCTTTGTGGTCAAATTAGACGGTATTCAACTAGATCCAACCTGCATCCAAGCATTGAATTAATGGCCTCTACCTTCTTCAGCTAAGGAGATCAAAATATTCCTGGGTGGCATCAATTACTATCGTAAGTTCATTCCATATTTTTCACATCTTGATCAACCTTTTCATCAACTCTCAAAAATTTCTTCTACATTTATTTGGACTAAATAGGAAACCAGCCACTTTTCTCAGCTCAAAGACGCCCTATCCTCATCCCCTTTTTTACATCTATCAGACCTCTCCCAACCCTTTTAGATTGAGTCTGATGCCTCACAATATGCTATTGGTTTTGTACTTAAACAAGGAGGACACCCCATTGCTTACCACTCTGAAACCCTGTCTGAGGCAAAGAAAATTTATAGTACCTATGACAAGGAATTTTACAGTTTGGTTCAAGTGCTCAAACAATAGAGGCATTATTTGTTGGGTAAAGAAACCATTATGCATACAGACCACCACCCTTTTATTTTCATCAAATCTCAATCAAAGATTCAGGAACAAAGTCACCTTAAATAGGCCTCCTACATTCATCAATTTCACTTAGTCATCATATATAAGAAAGACACTTCTAATAAGATGGTTGATTTGCTAAGCCGACCTCCCACTCCAGTTCTTTCCATTCTATAAGTGTGTTGTGCTACTTATGACACATGGAAAGATCAATATGGTAGTAACCTTGACTTTTGAGATATTTTGGAAGCTTTGAAAAGTACCACAATGATTAATCAGACCCCCTTCCTAGACTACATTATTTGGGATGGGTTGTTATATAAGTTGAATTTTCTATGCATTCCACACTCAGAAGACCACCTCTTTCTGATCAGGGAAGTGCATGGTTCATCCTATGGGGGCCACTTTGGGACCAGAAAGGCCATCCAACATATGCAATGCCATTTCCATTGGCCTTCCATGCAACCTCAAGTTGAAAAATTTATCAGAGTCTATGAATTATGCTCATAATCCAAGCCATCCAACCAGAAGCATGGTTTGTATCAACCACTGTCACTTCCTTATCGACCTTGGGACTCAATCTCAATGGAATTTCTGAGTGGAATTCCAACAACCCAAAATAAACATGATGCAATATGGGTAGTGGGATGTTGCTTCAACAAGATGACACTTTTTATCCCATGCATGAAGACTACTACAGTAGTGCAAACAATGGAACTATACTTTTGACATGTTTGGCCCCATTTTGGCCTCCGAAGCACTATCATCTCAGAAAGAGATTCTCGCTTCCTTGGTACATTTTGGAAGACCATATGGGCTCTATTGGGGTGCCACCTCAAGTTTTCTACTGTATTCCATCCTCAAATGGATGGACAATCAGAAGTTGTCAACAGAGTCTTGGTTCATGCTCTCTGAACTCACTTTGGGTGCAACAAACAATGGGACAATTACTTGCACATTCTACAACATAGCTACAATAAGGCAACACATTCTTCTATGAGATTTTCACCTTTTGAAGTGTTCTTGGGTTTCCAACCAAAATCTCCAGCCGAGCTTCCACTCACTTGGTCTCCTCAAGGTACCTTCCATCAACAACATGAACAACTTTCAGCTCAATGATTTCTCCAACAAATTGCACAATGCCACAATTCAATAAAAACAACACTCGAAGGAGCCCAAGATCATGCCAAGCAGTGCCATGACAAACAATGAACCTTCATGTCCTTTCAAATAGGGGATCAAGTCTGGTTACACTTGGATAAGAATCACTTCAAAGTCCGCCATCACAAGCTTCTACCAATAAGATATGGTATGTATACCATACTCAACAATATTGGAGAAAATGGGTATAGGTTGGATCTACCACCACAACTCAGAATCCACAATGTCATTAATGTAAATCACTTAAAGTTGTTTGAGATTTCCCTCTTTGAAGAACTAGTCACCATCACTCATCCAGTGGACAACATTCCTAATTTCCAACTCCCATCAGCCAAAGACACTATACTGGACACTCGAAGTCGCTTTACAAGACACCAGACATACAATTCATATCTGGTAGCCCGCCAAGGCCAAACTCCAGCTCAGGCAAAGTGGATCACAACTGATGTATTTCACAACAAGTTTCCTCATCTTCTCATGGAAGCTAGGACGCTTCTAGATCTAAATAGGGAGGAATTGGGTCAAGGAGGCCACCTAGAGGAACACCCACCTGGGGCGCACAAGTTAATCACCTAGGCGCAACACATCTTCAACTTTTGAGATTAATTAAATATATGTAAATAAATGGTTCCCTCAGTATATAAGGTGAAACGAGACTTAAATAAAGGATTCTTACCTTTTCTTCTGAAGCTATGTGTCTCGTTGTTTTTATTTTCTAAGTTTGCATTTTACATTCACGACAATTTTGTTTTTAGGGTTTTTAAAGAATAACTAGAGCGCCTTCCTTAATGGTTGCCTCTTGATGACTCTATTTTCCATGCTTCCACCTCTAAGAGAAATATTATCCCATTAGCTAGCCACTCTCTTAGGTATCAAATCGTTTCTTTCAAGTTTTCTGAGGCAGAAGGGAGGGCTCACCAACTCGGGTTTGTGCCCTTACTGGTTTCTTCTTTGCTGGAATGAAGTGAGTGTGCCCTCTTCTATGGCTGCATTGTGTTTTTCCCAGTGATCCTCGAAGGTCACTTTGAGATATCCAAATCCTCTTGGCCACTCTCGGATCATCCTGGTTTCGATCCCCATTGCTTGGTCACCCAAACCAATGGTGCGCCCCTGTTTAGATTTGCGCCCCTGGGGAGTTTTTGGTCATAAGACAAATTATGGCTTGCATGGTCACCTTCTCCTGTAGATTTCCTTCTTGGGAAGATTAGGGTTGAAAGAGGTTTACAAAGAATCTAGTCTAAGTTTGGGAGGAATAGGGTATTCAACATGTGGTTTCTCCAAGTTCCAAGTTTTACTTCTTTGTTATGAATATGTTGTTTTGATTGCTTACTATGTTTATTGTGCATTACTGTGGCCAAAATCAATGTTTATAAAGCATAAATAAATCGTAACAATATTATATTTAAGTTCTTGCTATGAGAAGATATATGCACATCATAAGTTTCATGCATAAATACTCTGAAATAAAAACAATAGTTATTTTGATGCTAAATCTATGAACAAAATTGTATTACCAATAGTAAAGAAATAAAACTCATAGGTAAAACCTAGTTACTACAACATAAATTGTATTCAGATAAGAAACATGTATTGAAGAGATAGGGTTCAACAAGATATCATGTATATATTTCAAACATGAATAGTTACAGATTAAACAAAGTTAAAAAAAGATACATTGTATATATTTCGAAAGGGAATTGTTACAGATTAAAGAGAGTTCAACATGATACATTGTATATATTTCGAAAAGGAATCATTACATATTAAACAAAGTTTAACAATATACACTATGAATATATTTGAAAGAGAATAGTTACATATTAAATAGATTTTAACGAGTAATGAGTATTTATGTTCAAAAAGGGAAACAAGGCTAACTAAATCGGGTTTCATAGAGATGTAAATAATGACAATATATATCCAAAACATAATCATAAATAGAGTACATAACATTACATAATTTTAAAATGCATATATCATAGTCCTAAGTCAAGATACTTTCATGAATGATTATACAAAGTTATTCGGTCGACTAGATCGACCAAATATATAAACAAAGAAGTCACATTTTTTTATGCGAGACTTGAAATGTAATTAAGGAATGGAACCTAAATACCTTTCCAAGCAAGGGTATTTCTGAATTTCCATGATACCAACCTGCTCGATACCTACACAATAACAATGAATTGGTTAGAATGTTGTACATATTTTATTTAGTAAAGATAACTTATTCCTGAAAATAGAGACGAACTTACCATGGATGTACAAAATGCCCTTTTATCTCCTTTCGTTGCTTTTGAACGACACCCAAGTATACAGGGTTGTTGAATAGCTTATGGGTACCCATCGAAAAAATAAGCAGGGCCCACCATTAGTTAAATACCAAAGAATAAGTTTATCAAGAATGTAATTCACGACACAATTATAGAAATTTAAACTAAAACATGTTACTACTTTGTGTGAACACCACATCTGTGCAATTTTTTTTAAGAGGAGTAATAACTAAGTTCAGAACGAGTAAACGATTCGAAAAGGTTTTTTAAACATATGCCATAAAGGAGAGAAATAAAAAAAATGGAATTATAAACCTATAGTAAATCTTGTTACTATAACTCGAACCATAAATTTCATAGAATAACTGGGTTTGAACGATAAGTCCCTGAGGTCCAAGTGAAAAACCCTTCGGACCATAAGCTAATCAGAAGCGAGACTTACCATGACCGAAATTACAATTTTACAGTCACAACTTTATATAGTAGATAAATATAGAGACAAGAAATTCAGCAAGGTAAATGTTACCAAGACATTTTTAACCAGAGATGACGAAATAACATTTACACATGATTATGAACTAATAGTTTGAATCGCTAAGATAATAATCTAGAAGAATACACTTATGAACCATATAGGAAACAAGAAAGAGTAAATGATATTATAATCTCTTACAAGTTAGGGATGATATCTACCAACTAATTGCAAGTCAACATGCCCTCACTCTCACGTAAATAATTCCGTGACATCCCCCAAAATAAAGTATTTTTCAAAATTCAAAAAATTGTTAGAAAACTATTCCGCTCTTGGTAAATTCGAATTCGGAATTTTTTTTCCATTTATGGCAATTCCAAATTTCGAATTTGGAAAATTATAATTAATTATTACAACTGTTGGGCAAAGATTCTGATTTGACCCAACTAACTATTTGATTATGACACTTGTATGAAAACAAAATATTTTATATTTACTGCAAGAGGACAAATGGAATAGCGATGCTAAAATCAACTAACCATGACTCCATGAGAGGGGAACATGTTGGAACTACCTCAGGGCTGATTTTTACAAGTGGAAAATCAGGTATTTTGCCATTGGTAGCCCCTGAAAATCAGGGATTTAGAAAGATGCGAAAATTCCCAAGAGAGGGAAAAAGACCTAGTCAATAAGGGGGGTTGTTTTGATAAATAGCATATGTGAGGAGGCATGACACTACTGAGTATGCTGGGGAAAAAGACCACTGTGTACTTGTCGTTATGAACACCGATTAATGAGTGTGAGGTAAGGAAAAGACTACTGATAGAGGAAGACAGTGCTGGAGATGAGATTTCAAGTTTGCACTCATGGATTCATGGTCAGGCTAGGGGGTGAATTGGGTAAGTGTTGGTTTCCCTATTCTAACAGTTGGGAGGAATGTGGTTGTTACCTTTATTTTCCCACGGACTAACTCAGATATGTCTCTCTACTCTCCTCTTTTCATGAATGTACCATTGAAATGATTGTATCCAGTTGTTATTGTGGACGATTATCTTACTATCATATGTATTAGATAGAATTATAGAGTTGATGTAGATTAATTGGAATAGAAATAATTTGATTTGATTGAAAGACTACTCGAGCGTAGGATACTATTCACCATAGGGACAACCTAGTATTATACATAAATGTATCTATATGGACTTATGTAGGTTCTATGTTGTAATAACATAAGGAATATATTAATTTATGAAATTATAAAGTGATGTGTTATAGTTCTAGTGTAAATAAAGCCAGATCCGAGCACTAAACGGTGTTATGGGACTACTGTATGTTAGTTGTGCCAAGAACAGACCCATGTTACCTGAAGAAATAAACATTAATTATGCACATCCTAAAATTTCGAATTCTGGAACATGCTACCGGTCATACACCTTTAGGTACTCAACATCTGTAATGAGATTTCAATCTTTGTAAACATTTAGAGAAATATGGAAACAAATTTAGGAATATTATATTCATTTATTTCTGTACAAAACTATAACTACGGATATCTAATACACAGAGGATAATTATGGATCATTACAGAAAGGTTCCCATGAAAAATAACTATATTAATATAGAAGAGATTTACAGTTGTTCTCCTCGTAATAACCTAAAAAAAAAGAGAATGTACAGAGTCGACAAAATGCCTAGAACGAGTCCTTAAACTCTCTAGATCATAAATCTTGGGATAGTGAAATTCATTTCAATACGGGGTTTCTTCCCATTCTGTTTTTCTAATTCAGGATTTAAATTACAAACAAATAGGCTACCCTAGGAAGCCTGGTAATGAAAAAACCTTACTGTGAAGTTCTATACAATATTGAACAAAACTTAGAGACTAAGTTTTAAGCCTGGTTGTCGGAACTCGAATACCTTTTCGGGTCCAGCGATAATCCCAATCCATTGAAAGTGAAACAAATGAATCCTAAAATGGATCGCGAGAATCAACAATGGGATTTAGAGAAAATAAAAGTTAAATAGTAACAGAATTATATTTCAAAAACTAGAAAGTAGCGAAATTTAATCATGAGAAAACGAATCACGCATAGAGAGAATCCACGAAATTAAATATTGAATATTTAATACAAGAATTATTACATAGCTTCTGATTGGCATGGAAATTTTTCCATCGACACCATTGAATGAATCGATCCATAGTCAAAAAGGGAAATGGAACCAAAGAATGTTGATGGGTACCCCTTGCAGGAGGAACAAGGGCCCATCAATAGTGATTACAACTAAGAAAGTCTTAATCGGATAAGAACAACTAATAGAACATAACTGCAAACAAGTAGAATGATAATTTCATACAATATGATACAAGAAAACCACTGAGATAACTACCATAAATTGAATACTTCATTTTATTTACTGTTTTCTTTGAAGTAATGTGAATAGACAGTTACAAATACATAATTCTAGAGCCGAGTGCTTGGAATAAAATTCCTAAATGGAAATAATTTCACAGGCGAAATTATCACAGAAGTTGAGGGAGTGTCTTCTTCCTCTCAAATTTAAGAGTTGTTAGTTCGAAGATTTTTGCCATCCCCGATTCCTTGCGAACCCAGGGGATGTATTACACAATCACGTCGACAATAATGATGAATAGTTTATACACATAGGATATGGTGGCGGATATACGAATCACAGTAGAAAACAAGAAATAATTTAACCATAGGATTTACTCGACGGTAAATATGCCGAAGACACCTTGAATTAAGATGAAAGCGTTTAGGCGGTATAAAATATAGTGAGGCCTATTATTACTTTTGGAATATCCATCATTTCCCTGTAAATATATCCATATTTATATACAGCGTTATAACAAGAGGGGCAACAAACCCTTTGAATCTTTAAATCCTGAAAACATAACCAGGAATTTTTAGTCTCCTATCGAGTTATATTGAGATCAGACATACATTACGAAGACTGGAAATGCATAGAACTTACCTTTGAACTAGAAGAAATAACTCGTATGCTTGTGACTCTCCTATCTCCTTCGGGATCCCTTACAATCCAAAGCCTTCTACGAGGGTTCATAGAAGAAAAGATACGTATCACAAAGTAACATGAAATTAATAGAACCTAATACAAAATAGGGGATCTACGACAACCCAACAAACCGATAAATCCTCAACTCAAACCATAGGATATCAAAACCAGTAGAGTTAAGAGGAGTATACAGTGACCACAACACATATTTCAACATTCAATATCCCGGGTTCAAATAAAAAATAACACAGAGTCTTTGGCTTACCGTATGCAAGGAACACCCGAGGGATGAATGCCTCCATAGTATCTGCCCAGGTCACATCCACCGAAACTACCAACCACTTACAGAGCTAAGATACTGCAGGGTTAGTGCTAAAATGTTTCTTTTTGCAAATACCTAGACACAGGCGAGGGGAAAACACTAATCACCTACTAACCCTTCATAGAGGTAGAGTAATGGTGGTAGTACGCAATAGTACCTTACCATGTAAACAAGGTGAGGTGGCACGTTTTACATTGGACACAATAATCGATTAATAAACCTCGGAAGGCACCCTAGCATATCGATATTATTAGGCTAGACATGGGCTTTAACTCAGGATCTGACAAGTACCTCAATCGACTTTACACCAAGTCTGTGCGAGGGGGATGACTCAGTTAGGGGCCTTTCTATTACAACCGATAAGTCCAGCTTTTCATCAAGTGGGGTGAGACCACCTGGTTCATTAACTTTAACGCATTCAAAAAGGAGGACTGGTACACTTGAAACCTTCAATGATGCCAACCGCCAACCCACTTCAAGTCTAAGGTAATGGTAGCGTAAGGTTAATCGCAACCTGTTTCACACAAAGTTTATTGCTCGAGCAAGCTAGAAAAATTTAAAGTGCTTGATTAATTTAAGACTTGTAACCTTTAATGAAAGAAAGGTGTAGTTCCTTTCAGAACCCAATACCTCTCATATAGGTTCTCTTATGTTATAATCAACTATAATGTTATGTTTGGAGAGGTTTGGAATACCTTTAATGTTTAACATTTTACAACTTTAGAAGTTATGTCTAGGGATGGGTCTTTAACCCTTTTACTAACATTAGAAATGTTAGTAAACTGAGGAACTAGATTATATAGAGAATTTAGCCATGTATCCATTATATATGTGGTTTCTAGACAACCCGAGATAATCAAAGAATAAAATCTCTTGCAAAGAAAGGTAGTTGTGTCGAGAGAAGTGGTAAACATATCCCTTATGGGAGTTGATAGTATTGACACCTATTTATTTATGATCACCTTGAGACCTTCTAAATAAGTTGACCGAAGAGAATGGAATTTTAATGTCCCTAAGAATTTTTTATTTTTTTTGGGTAATTTTGGGGATTGTTACATATGGTATCAGAGAAACATGTTACAACACTTGGAACTTGAACAGGGCCATATGATTTACTTAATATATAATTATGTTTTTATAAAGCTAATAAAAACCTTTATTGTTACAAACAAAAAACCCTTTATGTTTTGTGTTAATCATGGCAGCAGTAAATGACAATGGGGAAATCATAATCAATGGAAATCCTGAACAAAGAAATCCTGAAAAATCAGAGACATAATAGTGACAGAAGTTCACTTATTGAAGTTCTGGAAACACTGAGGAATCTCATCGTTGAACTGTAGGTTTTCAAAGCCGACAATGAAAAATTAAAGAAAGCTCAGCAGGAAAAACAGGAAATAAATGAAGTCCTGTTGTCCAGTATAGTGACCAAGAAATCCCAAAGGACGATAATAACAATGAAGAAGTTAGCAAGAGATCTTCCAAGAACTCGAGACTTGAAACATAAAAGGGAGACAGTTTGTATGAAGGTACACCTTCAACTGAGGACAAAACAAAAGCATACAAAAAGAGAAAACAAGTAGACCACCTTGAAGGAGAATTCAAGAAAATTAAACTAGCTACCTTTGATGGAGAATCCAGAACAGGAGAAGAAGTTGACGCATGGTTATTGGACATCAAAAAATATTTCCATATATATAACTATTCCAGTAATATGAAGGTCATAATGGCCATATACAATCTGAAATGGAAGGCCTGCATTTGGTAGCAAGACCTGAAATTGGCCAAGGGACTAAAGGAGAAATAGATGGAATGGTCCGACTTTAAGAAATATTTCAAGAAACAGTACCTATTTGAAAGCTGCTATGAAAGGAAAACAAAAGATTTTTACGAGTTAAGACTTGGACAGATGACAATGGAGGACCTTATAAATAAATTCCTGGAATTATAAAGGTGCGTACCTTACATCCGAAAGGATAAGGTAAAAATCCATCGATTCTTAAGATGTTTACCGCAGTCCTACAGGGACAGAATTGAGTTTGACAACCCCAAATCCTTGAGTGAAGTATTCAAGAAAGAAAAAATGTGTTATGATCAATATAAACAGTGAGCAGATCTTCCCAAAGCCTTGAAGGATAAGAAACAAGATCGAATGAACGAGCGGAAGAAGGGATACCAACCAACCCCTTATCGTTATGCAACAAAAAGATTTCCGAGAAAATATTTCCACTCCAACCATCCAAATACACAAGGCAATAGTAAGCCAGTAAATCTGGGAACGAAAAAGTTTGGGGACAACCCACGTGAACCATTAAAGTGTTGGGAATGTGGGGAACCTCATCTAAGGAGGAACTATCAACATTTAAGTTCAACAAACAGAATTGTTGTTCATAATTTGCAGGAAGCCTCGACGGTGGGAGACGTGGGCAGAAGCCTACATCACATAAATGCAGCCATAAATGGCCATCAAGATGACCACCAATCCTCTGTGGTAGAAATCGAAGGTAAAATCAATACCACCCAAATTTATGTTTTAATCGACCTTGTAGATACATTAAGTTATATTACTCCTGATATAGTATAGTCAAATAAACTTAAGAAACTGAAGCAGACAAAACCATGGCTGGTATAATTAGCAACAGGAACAAAAAGGAAAGTAATTGACTTTATTTCTGATTTCGAGTTCAGCTTAGATGGTCAAAACGTAAGAACAAATTTGAACATCCTACCATTAGGATCTTATGATATGATTATCAAAATGGATTGGTTGGAAAAGAGAAAAGTAGTGATAGATTGTTATACAAAGACACTTAACTATAAAGACGATTATGGCACTACTAGAACATCCCAAGGCATACCAAAACCTATATCAATTAGACAAGTTTCAATAATGAAACTCAAGAAACGTATGAGAAATGGATGTCAAGTTTATGCCATCCAAGTAACAAATCTGTTAAAGAAGGTAGATAAGCCAGAGTTAGAATATTTTGTTGTCCTACGTGAATTCAGAGACATATTTGTGGGTGAGATATCAGAATTACCTCCTAGGAGGGAGATACACTTCTCCATAGATATTCTACCTGGTTCTACCCCTATGTCAAAAACACCTTACCGAATGAGTCTACTAGAATTGACAGAATTAAAAATACAATTACACAAATTGTTGGACAAAGATTATATCATACCGAGTGTTTCACCATGGGGGGCACCAGTCCTCTTTGTAAAAAAGAAAGATGGTACTCTAAGGATTTGTATCGATTATAGACAATTGAATAAAATTACTATTAAGAACAAGTACCCCTTACCTAGGATAAATGACCTGTTCGATCAAGTAGGAGGGGCCAAGATCTTTTCAAAATTGGATTTACGATCTGGTTATCATCAAGTAAGAATAAAGGATGAGGATATAAGAAAAACAAATTTCAAACAAGATATGGACACTACAAATGCATAGTCATACCTTTCGGACTCACTAATGAACCAGCCATGTTTATGTGCCTGATGAATAGTATTTTCAGTCAGTACTTGGACAAGTTCGTACTAGTATTTATTGACGATATTCTGGTTTACTCTAAAACAAAGGAAGAACATGAAGAACACTTAAGAATAGTTTTTCAAACATTAAGGAACCACAAACTGTATTCCAAATTTGATAAGTGTGAATTTTATCAAAAGAAAATACAGTATCTAGGACATGTAATTTCAACAGAAGGCATTGTCATAAACCCTGAGAAAATAAGAGCCATCATGGAATGGCCGATACCTAAGGATGTAGCAGATATTTGATCATTCATGGGAATCACTAGATATTATCGTAGATTTATAGAAGGGTTTTCTAGGATATCCTACCCTATCACGTCATTACAAAAGAAAGGGACCAAGTTTAACTGGTCACAGAAGTTTCAAGATAGTTTTAACAAGATGAAATAATTATTGACAACTGCACCCGTATTGAGAGTAGTAGACCCATATAAAGACTTTACCATATGTGTTGATGCAAGTAAAGAAGGACTAGGTGGCGTGCTAACGCAGGAAGGACACGTGATTTGTTACGAGTACCAAAAATTAAAATAACATGAGAGAAATTATGTCACTCATGACTTAGAATTGGCAGCAGTAATACACGCCTTAAAAATGTGGCGAAACTACATAATGGGAAGAAAATTTCTACTATTGATGGATAATAGTAGGGTGAAATACCTGTTTAGCCAACCATATCTTAATGCAAGACAAGCAAGATGGCTAGCCTTCTTGAGTGAATTCGACTTCAAGGTCAGACCTATCAAAGGTAATGAAAATAAGGTAGCAGATGCTTTAAGAAGAAGAGTCCATGGGTTATTTGAGATAAATATCTGCAGGGCAGAAAGTGATCTAGAACAAAGAATAAGGATGAAAGGTATTAACAATGAAAATTACACTAATATAATGGTAGAATTACAAAACATCACTGCAAAATCAGACAATCCAGATCTAAGTATCAACAACAAGGGACTATTACAATTTAAAAACAAACTTTACATACCAGATTCAACAGATTTAAAGTTAATAGTCTTGGATGAAGTGCATAAGAAACCATATTCTGGCCATCCAAGATACCAGAAAACGATAACAACACTTAGAAAACTATTTTTCTGGCCTAATATGAAGGGTTAAACAACAAAATACTTGGCTAGGTGCCAAGATTCTCAGCAGGTTAAGGCTAAACACCAACATCCAACTGTCCTATTACAACCATTACCAGTGCTATAATAGAAATGGGAGACCATATCACTGTACTTTATAACAGGTTTTCCTAAAACTCAGAAACAAAATGACTCTATTATTGCTATAATAAATTAACTCAGTAAGTCTGCACACTTTATTCCTGTGAAATCTATTGTTAAAGCTATAAACATCGTTGAAATATATATGAAAGAAATTTTTAGAATGCATGGTATTCCTAAAATGGTGATCTAAGATAGAGACGTAAAATTTATGTGCACCTTTTAGAAAGAATTGTTTGCAGGGCTAAACATTAATTTGAATTTCAGCACGAGTTACCATCCACAAATGGATTGACAGACCGAACGAACAAATTAGATCATAGAAGATATGCTCTGCATATATGTAAGAACAAAACCGAGTAAGTGGGAAGACTACATGTACTTGGTAGAATTCACATATAACAATGGGTACCAAACTTTGGCTAAATTGAGCCCCTTCGAGGTACTTTATAGCAGAAAGTGTACGACACCAATTAGCTAGGAGGACCTGGTTGACAGACTCATGGTTGGACTAGAAATGCTCCAAGAAATGGAAAGTACAGTAAGAAAGGTGCAACAGAACTTAAAAGAGGCACAGGACAGACATAAAAGTTATGCGGACCAAAAAAGAAGACACTTGGAATTTCAAGTGCAATATCATGTTTACTTAAAAGTCAAAGCCCGAACGATTTCACTAAAACTCAGGAACTGTGCCAAGTTGACACCTAGGTTTTGTGGGCCCTTCAAGATACTAGCTTGAATTGACCTCTAGCATACCAACTTGCACTTCTAGCTAATCTAAGAATTCATAATGTATTTCATGTTTCCTTGTTGAAAATGTATGTCCATGACCCTACTCATATGATTGATTGGAACTTGGTGCAGGTGGAACCAGAAGGCGAGTTTCAGGCGGAACCCCTATGCATTCTCGACTGGAGATAAATATCACTTCATAATAGAGTCGTCGCTCAGGTAAAGGTACAATGGAATTACTTTAGCCCTGAGGAGGCCACTTGGGAGTTGGAGGGAGATTTGTGGAAATCTCATCCAATCCTATTCCAAGAAAGGAACGAAGATTGAGGATAGTGTTTTATTGAAGGGGGAAAGGATGTGACATCCCCAAAAATAAAGTGTTTTTCAAAATTCAAAAAATTGTTAGAAAACTATTCCGTTCTTGGTAAATTCGAATTTGTAATTTTTTTTCCATTTATGGCAATTCCAAATTTCGAATTTGGAAAATTGTAATTAATTATTATGACTGTTGGGCAAAGATTCTGATTTGACCCAACTAACTATTTGATTATGACACTTGTATGAAATCAAAATATTTTATATTTACTGCAGGAGGATAAATGGAATAGCCATGTTAAAATCAACTAACCATGACTCCAAGAGAAGGGAACATGTTGGAACTACCTCAGGGCTAATTTTTATAAGTGGCAAATCAGGGATTTGGCCATTGGAAGCCCCTGAAAATAAGGGATTTACAAAGATGCAAAAATTCCCAAGAGAGGGAAAAAGAACTAGGAAATAAGGGGGATTGTTTTGATAAATAGCATATGTGAGGAGGTAGGACACTGCTGAGTATACTGGGGAAAAATACCACTGTGTACTTGTTGTTATGAACATTGATTGTTGAGTGTGAGGCAAGGAAAAGACTATTGATAGAGGAAGATAGTGTTGAAGAGGAGATTTCAAGTTTGCCCTCACGGATTCATGGTCAGGCTAGGGGGTGAATTGGGTAAGCATTGTCTTCCCTATTCTAACGGTTGGGAGGAACATGGTTGTTCCGTTTGTTTTCTCGTGGACTAATTCAGATATGTCTCTCTACTCTCCTGTTTTCATGAATGTACCATTGAAATGATTGTATCCAGTTACTGTTGTGTACGATTATATTATTATCATATGTATTAGATAGAATTACATAGTTCATGTAGATTAATTGGATTAGAAATAATTTGATTCGATTAAAAGACTACTCGAGCATAGTATACTATTCACTATAGGGACAACCTAGTATTCTACAGAAATGTATCTATATGGACTTATGTAGGTTCTATGTTGTAATAACATAAGCAATATAGTAATTTATGAAATTAAAAAGTGATGTGTTATAGTTCTAGTGGAAATAAAGCCAGATCCGAACATTAAATGGTGTTACCAAACTACTGTGTGTTAGTCGTGCCAAGAACAGACTCATTTTACCTAAATAAATAAAAATTAATTATGCACATCCTGAAATTTCAAATTCTGGAGCGTGCTACCGGTCATAAGATAATCATATGGTCATACACCTTTAAGTACTCAACATCTATAATGAGATTTCAATCTGTGTAAACATTTAGAGAAATATGGAAGTGAATTTAGGAATATTATATTCATTTATTTCTACAGAGAACTATAACTACGAATATCTAATACACAGAGGATAATTATTGATCATTATAGAAAGGTTCCCATGAAAAATAACTATATTAATATAGAAGAGAGTTACATTTTTTCTCCTCGTAATAACCTCAGAAAAAAGAAAATCTACAAAGTCGATAGAATGCCTAGAACGAGTCCTTAAACTCTCTAGAGCATAAATTTTGGGATAATGAAATTCATTTCAATACATGGTTTCTTCCCCTTTTATTTTTCTAATTAATGATTTAAATTACAAGCAAATTGATTACCCTGGGAAGCCTGGTAACGACAAAACCTTACTTTGAAATTTTGTGTTGTAGAGAACACAACTTAGAGACTAAGTTTTAAGTATAGTTGTCAGAACTCAAATACTTTTTCGGGTCTGGCAATAATATGAGTCCATTGAACACGAAATATTTGAATCTTGAAATGGATCACGAGAATCAACAATGGAATTTAGAGAAAACAAAAGTTAAATAGAAATGAAATTATATTTCGAAAAATAGAAAGTAGAGAAATTTAATCATGAGAAAATAAATCACACACAGAGAGAATCCACGGAATTAAATATTGAAGATTTAATACAGGAATTATTACTTAGCTTGTTATTGGCGTGGAACTTTTTCCATCGGTGTCGTTGAATGAATCGATCCATAGTCAAAAAGGGAAATGGAACCAAAAAAGGTTGATGGGTACCCCTCGCAGGAGAAACAAGGCCCCATCATTAGTGATTACAACTGAGAAAATCTTAATCAAATAAGAACAACCAATAGAACAAAACTGCAAACAAGTAGAATGATAATTTCATACAATATGATACATGAACCACTGAGATAACTACCATAAATTGAATACTTCATTTTCTTTACCCTTTTCATTGAAGTAATGTGAATAGACAGTTCTAAATACATAATTATAGAGTCGAGCACTTGGAATAAAATTCCTAAATGGAAATAATTTCACAAGCGAAATAATCAAAGAAGTTGAGGGAGTGTGTTCTTCCTCTCAGAGTTAAGAGTTATTAGTTCGAAGATTTTTTCCATCCCCAACTCCTTGCAAACCCAGGGGATGTATTACACAATCACATCGGAAATAATGATGAACAATTTATACACATAGGATATGGTGGTGGATATAGGAATCACAGTAGAAAAAAAAAGAAATAATTTAACCATAGGATTTACTCGGCGGTAAATATGCCGAAGACACCTTGAATTAAGATGAAAGCGTCTAGGCGGTATAAAGTATAGTGAGGCCTATTATTAATTTTTGGATCTTTGACATTTCCATGTAAATATATCCATATGTATATACAACCTTATAACAAGAGGGGAAACAAACCCTTCGAATCTTTAAATCCTAAAAACATAACCACGAATTTTTAGTCTCTTATCGAGTTATACCGAGATCAGACATACATTACGAGGACTGGAAATGCATAGAACTTACCTCTGAACTAGAAGAACTAACTTATATGCTTGTGACTCTCCTGTCTCCTTCGGGATCCCTTACAATCCAAACCCTTCTACGAGGGTTCATAGAAGAAAAGATACCTATCGCAAAGTAACCGAAAATTAATAAAACCCAGTACAAAATAGGGGATCTACGACAACGCAAAAAACCAATAAATCCTCTACTCAAATCATAGGATATCAAAACCAGTAGATTTAAGAGAATTAAACGGTGACCACAACACATATTTCAACATTCAAGAGTCTCGGGTTCAAAGGAAAAATAAAACAAATTCTTTGGATTACCGTTTGCAGGGAACACCCGAGGGATGAAGGCCTCCATGGCATCCGCCCAGGTCATGTCCACCCAAATTACCAACCACTTACAGAGCTAAGCTACCATAGGGTTAGTGCTAAAATGTTTCTTTTTGCAAATATCTAGACACAGGCGAGGGACAAACACTAATCACCTACCAACCCTTCACATAAGTAGAGTAATGGTGGTATTACGCAAGAGTAACTTACCATGTGAACAAGGTGATGTGGCAGGTTTTACGTTGGAAACAATAATCGATTAATAAACCTCGGAAGGCACACTGGCATATCTCCATTATTAGGCTGGACAGGGGTTTTAACTCAAGATCTAACAAGTACCTCAATCGAATTTACACCAAGTCTATGCGAGGGAGATGACTCAGTTAGGGGCCTTTCTAGTATAGCCAATAAGTCCATCCTCTCATCAGTTGAGGTGTGTAACAACCTCCTCGTTACAAAAACAACTCTTATAACAGGTGAATTAATTTTTATTTTTTTTTTCTTTTGAAAAGTGTGTGCGCGCATGTAGAAAGGAAACAGACACACTTGACTCTACGTCGCCACATGACAACCAACAAGACGCAACCACGATGATCACAACAAGAACACTTAAGGTGCACAACCAGTAACTGCAAGCAATAAACGACCATAGACCTAAGGCACACAACAAATAACTACAAGCATTGAACAACAAACTGGACTATGTACCGTATGAACACAGATGGAAGAATCCATAGTAGTATATTTTACTATTTCTGCACAGGAAAGCAGGGCGTTTAATCTTAGTTCTCAGCTTCGGAGAGAGAGAAGGTCAGATAGACTCCTAGCCTACTGCTCAGGTAGAAACTAGTAATCTCTATCAGGGGTGTCGCAAGAGTGGAAACCCTGCCTTTAAAGGGCCCGAGACTCTTGATACGGCACTGGATTCTTTACACAAAAATAATCACACACACAGACTTATATACTAAGGCTACATGGAGGTGTCTACATCCTTCCCGACACAAGCAGACCATGCAAATAAAGACAACCAAGTACCACAAAATCATGGGCAACCACGACCTCTACGGATGATGCAAGTCAGAAGGACTCCGACAACGACCAACCACTAGAGAGACTCAACGACATTAAATACATACCATTTATTCCATTCACTTCTATTAAATGACAAGTTACCAATCCTGCCTTAAATAATGTACATTTAGTTGACTGCAATCCCCGTTTACTAAATCATAATAATTGATTGCACTAGAGTCAAGGACCCTATATTTTATGGGTCATGAACCATATTGAAATTTCCATAACATCACCATAACACCATCATATCTTTGCTTTCTAGTTTACAATAACATTGCAATTTAAAATGATAATAACTTTACATTTTAATTGTTAACATCGACAACAGAGCTATATTATCATTACCATAAAACGACGACCCATTACATTTTAAATTACCATCACTTTGCAATAAAAATAATCTCTTTACAAGACAATGATAACTAAACAACCAGTAAGGCTATTGACTCCGTCTATCCTGACCCCCAAAGCAAGCCCAACCTTTCATGTCGAAGGTACATAATGACAGTATTAAGGGATAAATAATAAGAAGGTACTTCAAGTTAGTCAAAACCCAACTACAAAAAGGACAACAATAAAAACAACTTGCCTCTTAAACTGAAAATATTAGAGAGACTAAATGAACACAAAAACTTCTTATCCAAGTTAAGAGAAAATATGTTGAAAACATATATACCATACTAAATAAGAAGTAGGTTGGTTATAATTACCTTGGAGGTTCGTTAATAACAATCTCTAAATATTTAAC
>ML787486.1:455493-468417 GCA_009831015.1 Picea engelmannii | reverse complement strand
AGAGACTAAATGAACACAAAAACTTCTTATCCAAGTTAAGAGAAAATATGTTGAAAACATATATACCATACTAAATAAGAAGTAGGTTGGTTATAATTACCTTGGAGGTTCGTTAATAACAATCTCTAAATATTTAACTATGAAAATCTAAAAAAACATGAGAATCCCTTAATAACAATCATTGAATACTTAATTATGACATTCTTGAAAATGTGAATCTCTTATGCAGTACTACTGGGCTAAAGCTTACATTTTTGTTTTTGAAATAGTTAAAGAGAATATCGGAAAACTAAAGGCAATACAAGGAACAACCAAAAGCCAGGTTATGAACCTATTTAAGGAAAGGTGATATAACAGAAGTTCTCCAAATAGACGAGAGCAGAAGGGTTCATGTGAACTAATAAAGGCATTAGAAAAATTTGGCTCTACTACACAACAAAAAACATTAAACAAAAGGAAGCTCGTTCAATTATGTGTCCTTAGTCCAAGGAAAGAAGTACATTTATTAAGACTTACTAGAAGTAAAGCGAGTTGGAAAACACTGCCCGATTAATAAAAAGCTAAATAAAAACAAGTTACTAAAATTTAGGCAAGTGGAGAGTTAGAGCCTGCCACGTTTCACTTTTTTGGGCATAAATAAAAATAAGGGTCATTGTTATAACCCAAGAGCAAAACGATTGTAGTGCCACTAATCTAGGAAGGATCGGTGCATGTGAGCCTGGCAGAATCTAAGCAATTACGGAAAAGCAATTAAACGATCTGAAAAAGGGGAACTACATTTATCCTTCCTCTGACCTGTCAGAGAGCACTACACAGGACTATCATCCCCGAAAATTCCCCCTTTTTTTTTTTTTGCCTGGATCAACATTGCGCGTTACCATTATCGTTTTTGTTGGGGGTGAGGGCATAAAAGGAGCATTAGTTTTGAGGCAAGGAAGAGACTTTAAGTTTTAATATTAAATCCCTCTTTTTTTTTCTTGGAACGACCATGTAGGGTTAAGGGATGTCCAGCACAATCCTTTTTGAAAAACTGCCATGCGGAAGGATGTGGCCTTACACGTTCAGGGGTCAAGCTATCGCCGACATTTAATGGCAGAAATCCACGGTATGGAAGTATTTAGTCCAGTTAAGGAGCGTCAGGCTTTTGTTGAGTGGAAAAGGAAGTGCCACTACCCACTGGTCGAAGGAGGAAACGCAGAAAGGAGTTTCCATGAAGAATGCCCCAGCGAAGGGGTTTGGGAATTGGGGGAAAACACGTAGGCAGTGCATGCTGCCTGAGTGATCACTCCACAAGGTTTCAGTCATGCTTCAATCGTTGATCAAGTTCCTCTTATGTATTAAGGGGGATATCATGAACCCCAATCAAGAGTAGGGGGTGAAATGACTACCCGAGCCCCACTAACAAAAAACTTGTTAAGAACACGACCTTGCAACGAAAAAGGTTGATCAACAAGATTTTAATTATAAACCTTAAGGATGGAGTCCTTAATCTATCAAAAAACACTACGCAGGCTCTGATACCGCATGCATCAGTTCTGTCACCGTTTACCAGTTCACTGGAGTGGAGTCGAGCAACAATTTTTTTTTTGCTTAACTTGATGACGCACAGGTAAATTCGCCCAAAAGAAGCTCACCTAAACCCAAGGGTAAATTGCCAACCGGGAATTCATGTTCACTCTTTAAAGAGAGATTGTAGAGATACTAAGGAGTACTACTGACAGACTATAAAAGATTATAAATCCGAAAAAGGAAACACCTCCCTTGCACAAACGGTGAAGAAAAAGATAAAAATAAAACACAGAAATTCTATAGCCAGGAAATCCCAAGGAATAACGCAGCGAACAGTAGGAGGAGCACAAGGCTATATCGGTCGTTATCTAACAACGCAGGGACAAACATTTTACAACGATCACATATTGCAGTCACCGTAGCCATAATACTTTTTCTTTTCCACTTTATACCGAAAACAATAGCAGCGTTAATGTTTTTACACCTGTTACACAACTAAATCACAGAAGTAATAAAAAAAACCAGGCAGTCCATCAAGCGCCCAATAGCAGATTTAAATGAATATTTTTTTTTTCATTTCAGAACACCAAATAAAAATGCTGACAGCAGAAGAGAAGGCTAAGGCCCTAAGGTTAGCTCAGCGAGAGGATCACAAGGGTTATATCTGACGAGGCACAGAAAACAAATAACAAGGAGGTGGGATGATCCATAAATTAACGCAACAATCAACATCATTAGGATTCATATATACACATTAACAATTTTCTTTTTATTCTAAAACCAACAAACACGTTTCCGTACTTGTAATTGTTGGCTGATAACCCAAGGACACTATCCCGTGCTTGTGCTCCATGCCGATCCCGTTCGCCGATCATAGAGACCTCACTGATACCTCCCAGCCAATCGCTAGGGGTACTCTGCTTCCCCCTTAGCCCCCCGATCCGCAAAGGGGCCACACACAGTCCAGATCATATACCTAGCTTCCTAGGTCGCCTCCAAGGTTGAGCTACCACTCTAATCCCAGCTGAGAAAATCCCAACTCCTCACAAGCAATTAGTCGAGTCCAAATTCGGCAGCGTAATGATACCTAACAGCCCATCCCCTTTTCCCCTCATCCCCCTTTATTTTATAGAGTTTTGAGACCCCCTCTTGCCCTAATCACATTTAATTTAGGTTTTAATGAAAACCCTCTAAAAATTCTCTGTCTTACAAGTGTCACTCATCCCCCACGTTCTCCAAAATTATTTTCTTTAAATTTATTAAAATCTCATTTCCCTATTTTTATTATTCCCTTTCATTCCCCCCCCGCTTTTTTTTTTAAAAAATCATAACTTTTTATACTCCCGCACGTTAAATAATTTTATTACTTATTAATTGTCTATGTTTCCTTTATTACTTTGTTTCCCTATTTTTATTAATCCCTTCCTCTTTTATTTTTATTTTTAAACCGAAAAGGTAAATGTGCTAATTAATCTTTTCATTTATTATTTATTTAATATCTTTTGTTCCTCCACAAATTAGGAATTAATTTCTTCTTTGTAAAATTTTAAAACCATTAGATTTAATTTAAATCTTACCCTCGTCATCACCCCAAGAATTTTATGAAGACCCAACTATTACTTAGGTGGGTTGTTGCTTAAATTGTTATTTTTATTCGAGGCTCTTTTCTTAAGGTTAGACTAAAATTTTACCGTAAAATGTTTAGACTCGGTACTTAGATTCTGAACTGGGCAACACTGGGTTAGGGGAGTTGTTTAAATATTTCTTAATGGGTTATTGTCTTAGGGATATTTAGGTTTGTTTCCTTCATCCACATCAATGCGACATGCCCTTTAGGATGCACCACGTGCTCCAAGGGTGCCACTCACCTCGTTCGTTTCCTTTGCGCGACGTGCCCTTCAAGATGCACCATGTGCTCCAAGGGTGCCACTCGCTTCTTGTGTTTCGTTTGTGCAACGTGCCCTTCAGGATGCACCATGTGCTCCAAGGGTGCCACTAGCCAACTGGACTGATTGATAGAAATTTATAACTCTTGGAGTCAACACTCTGCCAGGTGAACTTGTGGGAGACTAAGGGCTCTAAGGAATAAGGCCCCCGCCTTATTGCATGCCCCTTAGAATCATCATGAGCGACTGTCGTAGTCTACCCTCATGGCATCGTGGATCCTATAGAACTAGGTAATCATTAACCTACAGTTCGAGACACGGTGGGAGTGCTAGTAGGCGGTGGCAGGGCTGTTGTCCACCCCTCTCCCTCAACCTCTCTAGAAATCATGTGTGGCCCCTTTACTCCATATGTGAGTCTGGTCGAAAAATCTATCATCATCCTGCATCATCGAAAATCCTGTCAGAACATGTCAACATCAAATCATCAAATCAATGAAATATCAAAGTAAATAAATCAACCCAAATAGCACACTCCCTGACTCAATCTGGAGTCCAAGGGGTTCCACCGATGCCTCTGCATCCTCAAGGTCCAAAACCCTGCACACTCAATAAAACTTAGTCAATAACACCTGTCTACATCAAATAGTAAAACATCATGTCATCTATCATAACGCATCATAATCAAGTATAAATGTTTTAACATCAGAAAAGTCCAGATCACTTGCGAGCAAGTGTCCTCAAATAATAAGTTTTCTCAATGTGCCAGAGCAAGATGTTACATACCAAAATAAATGCCAAAATAGGTCTTGGTCTAAACTTAATCCTGAAGTTTCTCAGTATAAATGCCAAAATAGAAGTACCACAGTATCATAAGTACCACAGTATCATAAGTCTATCTATCAAACAAAAATGGAAACTATTGGTGCATATGATATGCGTCCTCCCAGGTCGTCGAGTGTGGACTATAACTATCCCACTGGACCTTGACCTGATCTACTGTTCGACGTCGTAACTGTCGAACGCAATGATCTAAGATGTGGACCGGCTCAGCCATGAGCGCTCCCTCATCCGATACCTACAAGGAACTCAGGTCAATCACATGTGTAGGATCACTAATATAATGTCTCAAAATAGATACATGAAAAACATCGTGCCTACGCCTCAAAGAATCAGGCAAGGCTAGTCGATAGGCCACGGGCCCCTTTCTCTCCACAATCTCGAAAGGTCCCATGAACCTAGGAGAGAGTTTATCTCCCTTTCCAAACTTGATCGAACTCTTATGTGGTTTAACCCGCAAGAAGACTCGATCGCCGACCTCGTAACTACGGTCGACTCGGTGGGCATCGACATAACTCTTATGTCGATCCTGCGCTTCTTTAATCCTTTGTCTTATGTTTTCCATTTTCTCTTCCATTTCTTGGATCACTTTTGGTCCCACCAGGACCCTATCCTCAAGCCGATCCCAACTCAAGGGCGTCCAAAAAGGTCGCCCATAAAGGAACTCAAAAGGCGCCATCTTAATGGTGCTCTGGTAACTGTTGTTGTAAGCGAACTCTACTGGAGGCAAGAATTCCTCCCAACGCTTTTGTTGGTCCATCACGTACATGTGCAACATGTCTTCCAAGATTTGGTTTGTTCGTTCGGTCTGCCTGTCAGTCTCTGGGTGATATGCAGTACTAAAGTTGAGTTGGGTTCCCAAGGCATCTTGAAAACTCGTCCAAAATCGTCCAGTAAACACCGATCCTCGATTGGATATAATATTCTTAGGCACACCATGCAGCCTCACAATCTCACTGATGAAAAATCTCGCTATGTCAGGTGCCTGATACATTGTACGCACAGGTATAAAGTGAGCACTCTTCATCAGAGTGTCTACTACTACAAAAATTGTGTCGTGTCTCCTTGCCATCAGTGGCAATCCAACAATAAAATCCATCGAAATAACTTCCCATTTCGATTCCGGAATGGCATTTGGTTGAAGTAAACCCGTCGGGTGTCGATGCTCAGCCTTTACCTACTGACACTCTAGACATCTAGCCACAAAGTTGACTATGTCAGCCTTCAATCCTGTCTAGAAGAATAAGGGATTAAGGTATACCCTCATCTTCGTGACCCCTGGGTGCACCATGTAAACTTATCTATGAGCCTCACTCAGGATCAACATCCTCAACTCGTTGTTTGGCGGTACATAAATCCGACCTCTAAACCTCAATAACCCATCACTATCCAAAGAAAATCCCTCATATCGGGGTACCATCATTGTGTTTTGTCCGATAAAATCCTTGACCTCCTAGCACCAGTCATTGTCACGCTGTAAAGTGAGAATCTTCTCACGTAGATTCATCTGAAGAGGCAACACCGAAAAGATGTGTGGTCCCCGACTCAAAGCATATGCCACTTGGTTCACTGTTCCCTTTATGTAAGTAATCTCGAATTCGTACTCGCTAAGCAATTCCGACCAACGTCGTTGTCGCACGTTCAGGTCGCTTTGCGTAAAAATGTGTTGTAGTCCACAATGATCAGTCCTTAATTCAAATTTTCATCCAACAAGGTAGTGTCTCCAAACCTTCAAGGCATATATGATGGCTAATAACTCCAAATCATGCGTCGCATAGTTCTCCTCATGCCTTCTCAGCTTCCTCGAAATGTAAGCAATCACTCGTCTGTCTTGCATCAAGACTCTGCCTAAACCTTCCTTGGATGCGTCAGTGCATACCAAGAAGTTTGCATCCATGTCAGGGACCTTTAGTATCAGCCCTGTCGTCAACAACTCCTTAAGCCTCTGAAATGCTTCCGCGCATTTCTCGGTCCAAACAAACTTCTTGTTTTTCTTCTGCAATTCCGTGATCGGATTTGCTATCTTTGAAAATCCCTCCACAAACCGTTGATAGTATCCTTCTAAACCCATAAAACTACACACTTCTATGACATTCATCGGCGTAGGCCAATCCATAATATCCTCAACCTTGGCTGGATCCATGACAATACCTTCACCGGAGATGGCATGCCCTAAGTAGTGAATCCTCGATTGATAAAAGAAGCATTTGGACAACTTCCCTTACAATTTGTTCTCTCGCAGACACTATAGTACCAAGCGCAAGTGCTCATCATGCTCCTATGTCATCTGAGAGTAGATCAAAATATCATCAATGAATACTTGGATGAACATGTCCAAGTACTCGCGAAACACCCCGTTCATCAAGCTCATGAATACCCCTGGGGCGTTTGTCAGTCCAAATGGTAAAACAGTAAATTTGTAATGTCCAAATCTAGTCTTAAAGGCAGTCTTAGGGACGTCATCCTCCTTGATCCGTAACTGGTGATACCCTGATCAAAAATCGATCTTGGAGAACACCGTCGCACCCTTCATTTGATCAAATAGATCATCAATTCTTGGTAAGGGATACTGATTCTTGATTGTAGCCTTGTTCAGTTGACGGTAGTCAATGTAAGCCTCCATGATCTGACCTTCTTTCATATGAAAATAACCGATGCACCCCATGGTGACACACTCATACGTATCAGTCCCAGGTCCATCAACTCCTTTAGTTTCATTTTTAACTCTTACAACTCCGAGGTCAACATCCGATAAGGTGTTCTTTCTATCGGTTCGGTCCCCGGTTTCTAGTCTATAGTAAACTCCAAATCTCTCTCCAGCGGCATCCCAGTAACTCCTCTGGAAATACGTCTGCAAACTCCTTCACCACCGGAAGGTGTTCTAGACCTTCTGCTACTCCCTTTTCGTTTAGCGCAAGGATCGCATAAAGCTTGCACCCCTTGTGCATACTTTTCCGTAGCTGTAAGGAAGAGACGAACCTTGGGGATACTCCCTGGTTCCGTCCTACAATCACACATCCCTGTCCTTCATCATCGACCAAGCTCAACCATTTCGTCTTACAGTTGATTGTCGCCTCATGCGATTCCAACCAATCCATACCAATCACGACGTCATAAGATCCTAAGATCGTGACGTACAAGTTGACCCTCGTGACAAACTCTCCCAGGTTAAGGGTACAACCCATAACCTTTCCTCCAACCTTTTGTTTGGCTCCCGAGGCCATCTCTACGAAGCTAAGCTCGTCCTGTTCGACTCCCTTTACCTTAATCCTTTTTAGCGCTGCACCAGAAATGAAACTCTCAGTAGCACCTAGGTCTATCAAAATACTAAGGGTCTGGTCAGTGACAATACCTATTGTCTTGAGCACAGTCGACTAGTGCTCTGCCTGGTGGTTATTCACCACTACATGAATCTGATGGGCCTTGCCCATATCTCCCATGGTAGTGGGTCCGGCTGATTCGGACACTCTGGTCCTCTCCACAGGACAGTCTCATTGGTAGTGTGGCTCCCCACACATCCAACACCCCTTCTTCGACCCAGTATTCCTGGTACCCAAAGTAGAATATGATGGCCCACCGGCCTGGAATCCAGGTCTATTCTGTTGAACAGGCCTAAACTGCTGCTGCGGCGGGTGAGGCTACTGCTGGTGCTGTGGTCCCCGATAAGGTGTCCACTGCTGAGGCGACGGTCGTCGAGGTGTAGTGAAAGTGGATCCCCTATGGAAGCCACGATATCCCGACGTATGTCTCGTTGGTGTCTGGTGCTGCGGTGTACCAGATGAACCTAGCCCTGTGGGTCTCGCTGGAGTCCTGGTTTGACCCCCACTGATAAGCTCTTCCTTTGCTATGAGGGCCTTTTCGACGGCATCGTGCAAGGTTTGAGGCATCAAAATCCTAACCTTTGCACGCAGGCTGCCGTTAAGGCCAAACACGAACCGATTGACCTTGAGTTTCTCTGTGTTAAGGTATGGAGCATACCGGAGCAGCTCCATAAAACATGCCTTGTACTTGGGCACCATACGACCTCCCTGTCGTAATGCATTGAACTCATTGAGCTGATGCTCAATGAATTCCTCTAAAAGGTACCTCTCTCGGAACCATTCCTCGAACAATTCCCATGACATATCTTCAACGACCATGTTCAACTGCGGTAGGAGAGTCTTCCACCATAGAAGAGCGCTCCCCTTCAGTTGAAAGACCACCATGTGGACCTTCATGTTGGAGGTATAATCGTGAAGTGCGAAGCACATCGCCATAGTCTCCAACAATGCCTCGGCGGCGGAGCCATCCAGGGCACCCAAGAACTCAGGAAATTTTACCTTCTCGAGTTCACAGTGAATGCTACCTGTAACGGCCAGTGCACGCGACGGAACCTCAGCGGGTGTCAGTGCCCTGGCCTCATCTCTGTCCAATCGGCTAATCAGAGCCTCAGACATGCGCTGAAAGGATCTCATCATCCCAATAACATCACCAACCGCTATCTGCTCCTATCTGAGAACCTGCTCACCTCCCTGGGGGTTAGACCCCTCAGGCGTGGATGCTACTGGAGGTGTCACGCCTCCTCCCCTACTCCGTGGCGTCCTCTAACCATGATTACCTTCATTCACATAATCAACTCGGTCAACAACAATATAATCAATCTAATCATTTCAACGAAGTCGTGGCGAATCCCCAGCCATGGGTTGAACCGGCTCTGATACCATATGTAACAACCTCCTCATTACAACAACAACTCTGATAACAGGTGAATTAATTTTTTATTTTTTTTTGCTTTTTAAAAGTGTGTGCGCGCATGTAGAAAGGAAACAGACACACTTGACTCTACGTCGCCACACGACAACCAACAAGATGCAACCACGATGATCACAACAAGAATACTTAAGGCGCACAACCAGTAACTGCAAGCAATAAATGACCATAGACCTAAGGCGCACAACAAGTAACTGCAAGCATTAAATGACAAACTGGACTATGTACTGTACGAACATAGATGGAAGAATCCATAGTAATAGATTTTACTATTTCTACACAGGAAAGCAGGGCGTTTAATCTTAGTTCTCTGCTCTGGAGAGAGAGAAGGTCAGATAGGCTCCTGGACGACTGCTCAGGTAGAAACTAGTAATCTCCGTCAAGGGTGTCGCAAGAGTGGAAACCCTGCCTTTAAACGGCCCAAAACTCTTGATACGGCACTGGAGTCTTTACACAAAAATAATCACACACACAAACTTACATACTAAGGCTACATGGAGGTGTCTACATCCTGCCCGACACAAGTAGACCACGCAAAGCAAGACAACCAAGTACCACAAAATCATGGGCAACCACGACCTCTACGGATGATGCAAGTCAGAAGGACTCCGACAACGACCAACCACTAGAGAGACTCAACGACATTAAATACAGACCATTTACTCCATTGACTTCTATTAAACGACAAGTTACCAATCCTGCCTTAAATAATGTACATTTAGTTGACTGCAATCCCCGTTTACTAAATCATAATAATTGATTGCACTAGAGTCAAGGACCCTATATTTTATGGGTCATGAACCATATTGAAATTTCCATAACATCACCATAACACCATCATATCTTTGCTTTCTAGTTTACAATAATATTGCAATTTAAAATGATAATAACTTTACATTTTAATTGTTAACATCGACAACGGAGATATATTATCATTACCATAAAACGACGACCCATTACATTTTAAATTACCATCACTTTTCAATAAAAAGAATCTCTTTACAAGACAATGATAACTAAACAACCAGTAAGGCTATTGACTCCGTCTATCCTGACCCCCAAAGCAAGCCCAGCCTTTCATGTCGAAGGTACATAATGACATTATTAAGGGATAAATAATAAGAAGGTACTTCAAGTTAGTCAAAACCCAACTACAAAAAGGACTACAATAAAAACAACTTGCCTCTTAAAATGAAAATATTAGAGAGACTAAATGAACACAAAAACTTCTTATCCAAGTTAAGAGAAAATATGTTGAAAACATATATACCATACTAAATAAGAAGTAGGCTGGTTATAATTACCTTGGAGGTTCGTTAATAACAATCTCTAAATATTTAACTATGACAATCTAAAAAAAAATGAGAATCCCTTAATAACAATCATTGAATATTTAATTATGACATTCTTGAAAATGCGAATCTCTTATGGAGTACTACTGGGCTAAAGCTTACATTTTTGTTTCTGAAATAGTTAAAGAGAATATCGGAAAACTAAAGGCAATACAAGGAACAACCAAAAGCCAGGTTATGAACCTATTTAAGGAAAGGTGATATAACAGAAGTTCTCCAAATAGACGAGAGCAGAAGGGTTCATGTGAACTAATAAAGGCATTAGAAAATTTTGGCTCTGCTACACCACAAAAAAAATTAAACAGAAGGAAGGTCATTCAATTATGCGTCCTTAGTCCAAGGAAAGAAGTACATTTATTAAAACTTACTAGAAGTAAAGCGAGTTGGAGAACACTGCCCGATTAATAAAAAGCTAAATAAAAACAAGTTACTAAAATTTAGGCAAGTGGACAGTTAGAGCCTGCCACATTTCACTTTTTTGGGCATAAATAAAAATAAGGGTTGTTTTTATAACCCAAGAGAAAAATGATTATAGTGCCCCTAATATAGGAAGGATCGGTGCATGTGAGCCTGGCAGAATCTAAGAAATTACGGAAAATCAATTAAACGATCTGAAAAAGGGAAACTACGTTTATCCTTCCTCTGACCTGTCAGAGAGCACTACATAGGACTGTCATCCCCAGAAATTTCCCCTTTTTTTTTTGTTGGCATGGATCAACACTGCGCGTTACCGTTACCATTTTTTCTGGGGGTGAGGGCAGAAAAGTAGCATTAGTTTCGAGGCAAGGAAGAGACTTTAATTTTTAATATTAAATCCCCTTTTTTTTTCTTGGAACGACCATGCAGGGTTAAGGGATCTCCAACACAATTTTTTTTGCAAAACTGCCATGCGGAAGGATGTGGCCTTACACGTTCAGGGGTCAAGCTATCGCCGACATTTAATGGCAGGAATCCATGGTATGGAATGATTTAGTCCAGTTAAGTAGCGTTAGGATTTTGTTGAGTGGAAAAGTAAGTGCCACTACCCACTGGTCGAAGGAGGAAACGTAGAAAGGAGTCGCCATGAAGAATACCCCAGCGAAGGGGTCTGGGAATCGGGGGAAAACATGCACGCAGCGCATGCTGCCTGCGTGACCACTTCGCAAGGTTTCAGTCGCGCTTCAATCGTTGATCAAGTTCCTCTTATGTATTAAGGGGGATATCATGAACCCCAATCAAGAGGAGGGGGTGAAATGACTACCCGAGCACCACTAACAAAAACCCTGTTAAGAACACGACCTTGCAACGAAAAAGGTTGATCAACAAGATTTTAATTATAAACCCGAAGGATGGAGTCCTTAATCTATCCAAAAACACTACACAGGCTCTGATACCACACGCATCCGTTCTGTCACCGTTTACCAGTTCGCTGGAGTGGAGTCGAGCAACATTTTTTTTTTTGCTTAACCTGATGACGCGCAGGTAAATTCGCCCAAAAGAATCTCAACTAAACCCAAGGGTAAATTGCCAACCGTGAATTCATGTTCACTCTTCAGAGAGAGATTGTAGAGATACTAAGGAGTACTACTGATAGACTGTAAAAGATTATAAATCTGAAAAAGGAAACACCGCCCTTGCACAAACGGTGAAGAAAAAGATAAAAATAAAATGCAAAAATTCTATACCCAGGAAATCCCAAGGAATATCGTAGCGAACAGTAGGAGGAGTGCAAGGCTAGATCGATCGTTATCTAACAACTCAGGGACAAACATTTGACAGCGATCACATATTGTAGTCACCGTAGCCATAATCCTTTTCCTTTTCCACTTTATACCGAAAACAGTAGAAGCGTTAATGTTTTTACACCCGTTACACAACTAAATCACAGAAGTAATAAAAAAAACCAGGCAGTCCATCAAGCGCCCAATAGCAGATTTAAATGAATAATTTTTTTTTCATTTTAGAACACCAAATAAAAATGCTGACAGCAGAAGAGAAGGCTAAGGCCCTAAGGTTAGCTCAACGAGAGGATCACAAGGGTTATATTTGACGAGGCGTAGAAAATGAATAACAAGGAGGTGGGATGATCCATAAATTAACGCAACAATCAACATCATTAGGATTCATATATACACATTAACAATTTTCTTTTTATTCTAAAACCAACAAACATGTTTGCGTACCTCTAACCGTTGGCTGATAACCCGAGGATTCTATCTCGTGCTTGTGCTCCATGTCGATCCCTCTCGCCGACCATAGAGACCTCACCGATACCTCCCAGCCAATCGCTAGGCGTACTCTGCTTCCCCCTTACCCCCCCCCGAGCCGCAAAGGGGCCACATGAAGTCCAAATGGTATACCTAGCTTCCCAGCTCGCCTCCAAGGCTGAGCTACCACTCTAATCCCAGCTGAGAAAATCCCAACTCCTCACAAGCAATCAGTCCAGTCCAAATTCGGCAGCATAACGATACCTAACAGCCCATCCCCTTTTCCCCTCATCCCCCTTTCTTTTATAGAGTTTTAAGACCCCCTCTTGCCCTAATCACATTTACTTTAAGTTTTAATGAAAACCCTCTAAAAATTCTCTGTCTTACAAGTGTCACTCATCCCCC